>OZ025294.1:237647657-237764657 GCA_964019185.1 Maratus speculifer | reverse complement strand
GATGAGTGAAAAAAAAATATATTTTGAAATATTTGAGTAAAAAAGTTCTTGTGTTTGAATAGATTTTTCCTCTTATCGTTTATCACTTCAGTGTAAAATTCATCGAAAGCCAAGGGAAATTCTTGGAATGAATGATTTCTAAAGATACATACGTACAAAAGATGTGCACACGTTTCAGGTTTACGTAAATGTTGTAGTGAAAGTAAAATTTTGTGAAATTTTATTTTGTGTAAAAGAAAAATGTAACTAATTCTGTTTACAGAGATGTATGATTTTCTGTATAATTAATTGTTGAGCAGTCATGAGGCGCCAAGCTGGGGAGCCCATACAATGGGGCTGACAGTATACGTCGGCTATAGTTTATAGCCAGTCACAAAAATATTTATGACAGTCCGCAGGACTGCGCCCCTGTTCTCACCCCCTTGAAGGGGCCACTTCTGGGAAAATGTTAGAGGCAAGGGACGTCGGGGCAAGGGTCAGCTCAGCCGGACCAGGGGACGAAGCAGGTTGTTTCGACGCCGACGGTTCGACGCCAACGATTCGACGCCAACGTTTCGACGCGTGGTCAGTTCGACGCCGTACTTTTCGACGCCGGGGCAGTTCGACGCCATATATTTTTTTCCGTATTTTTATTTATTTTTAGAATAAATATGCAATATGCCTGATATAATATATATATATTTTTGTTATGTATATGAAGCGTGATTCAAATAAATAAGCAATATGACTGATTTTTATTTATTGAATTATCGATTGTTTGCATGCATATTTGAAATAAATATATGTGTGAAAGTGTTCTAGATTTTTTTTTTTTTTGTCCCAGATTAGTGAGAAGCCCCCTCGCCAACGTCAAGGCCCTGGGACATGAGGGAGGTTGTTTTTTTTTATTTATTTATTTCACAAAACAGCATCAAAAAGGCAAAATACAGAAATGGTAAATAAACATATGGTTACAAAAAAGTTATATTGCAGACAAATTTAATTACAGAGTAACAAGATTACACATAAATAAGATTACATCACAAAACTGTTATTATACTAATCCATTGCAAAATTATGCGCCACACCTTTCAGGTATTCCATTATTTCTCGATTTTCAAAATCTTCAACTATTACTTTAATTCTCATATCAGCTCGCAGATACTTATTCCGCTTGTGCGGCGGTTCATCTCCACGTACAAATTGCTCATAACATTGGTCAATTGTTTTTTGAACACGTCTGAGACCATCTATGAATTTCCATAATGTGGGGTGTGAAACACCAAATTCGGACTGTAAACGTCTGTGTGCTGCTTCCGCGAAATTATTGGTGCGTCCTTCGTTATTTAAGGTTCTAGCATAACATGACCACATTTCTGGTTTAAAAATAGGACGACGGCGACGATTATTTCTCTGAATCCTTCCAACATAATAATCTTCAAAGTAATCTAAAATTGGGGTTAACTGATTAGGTAAATTCTCACTCAAAACTTCTAAAGCATTTTCAAGTTCTTCGATAGGCACAAAACTTAACGCAGGAATCATACGTGCATAGAGAGCAAAATCAGCATCGGTATTATATCGTTGCATTAAATTGAATTCTGCTAATTTGCGCTTCATATTTAAAAGTTTTGAAGAAAATAGCTCATTAGCAATTAATTTAAATAAGAATGGGTGTTTTTTAGTAAGAACATAAAAATAAAGATATTTTACATTGTAAACATTTTTTTCTTTTCTTTTTTTAACACAGAAAAGTAAAAAAAAAAAAAAAAAAAAAAAAAAAAAATATATATATATATATATATATATATATATATATATATATATATATATATATATATATATATATATGCTGTTAGAAAGTCTAAATAAGCTGTGCAAACGTAAATAAAATCGGAAGTTCCTAAGTTTCATAAAAAATATATGGCGTCGAACTGCCCCGGCGTCGAAAAGTACGGCGTCGAACTGACCACGCGTCGAAACGTTGGCGTCGAACAGTTGGCGTCGAAACGTTGGCGTCGAACTGACCTGTACCGCCAGGGGAGGAGCATGTAGGACCCTTGTGCAAATAGTTTTGTTCATGATACTAATCAGATGTGGGGCTAATCACAGATTGGCTAAGGGGCTTTCCGAAGGCCAGAATGATGCCCCCAAAAAATCTGAAAATGATAATTAGAAGTCCGCCTCCAGTTTTTTTTCCCAGAGAAGTTAGTCAGTTCTCTTGTTGGAAGAAGAATGAGAGTGTTGGTGAGTTCTACGCGTAAAAAAAATGGTCAGTGTTAAAAAAAAGTTAGTGTATGTTCCAGCTTGGCTGATGTAAAAAAAAAAGAGAACAGGTAATGCTTAATATATATTGTTGTTCCCATATTTATATTACATGTTTTGTGATTAGGGATTTTTGTACCCAGATGAGAAAATGGGAAAGTGAATAATGTATGATTTTAATAAATGTAGCATCTGTTCCTAGATTAGTAAATGATGCTTAAAATAAATTATGTAACATTTAAAGGTATTGTAAATTGTATGTAATTAATAGAATTGCAAATAAATTAATTAATTTAAAATTCCCTTTTATCATTCTTCCTAGTAAAATGAGTGTAGTTATTCTTTATATTTTGATGATTGAACCCTAATGATTTTAAGGGAATCCTATAAGCTAGAATGTCTACTAAAAATTCACAACGCTTTGGCGATGTTTAAGTAAAATATCGCTCCTTAAAGTCCAGCATAGGACCTATCATTCTAGCTAGGGATTATATATACGATCACGTAAAGTACTCAGCTAAGAAAAATATATATATTTAGAGTTAGAATATGAGTGGTTTGTGGAAAAGCAACTGCTGGTCTATTTCACTCCAACATCTTATATAATAATTAATGTGGTGCCAAGTTCCCTCACGGATATTTCCTTGGGTTAATTAAAATATATTATAACTATGTTTAGAGTATTTATGAAATTTCTCTTCTTTCATATGTATAATCCGTTAACTTCATATCATTTTTCTCTTTTTACCCTCTTTTCGGATTCTAAATTGTAATGGATATTTGCTATGGTATATAATAAATTAACTATTCACAACTCGTGGTGACTTTTAATATAAAATCATCTTACATAATTTAATATCTAATCATAATAACAACTATTCCCACCTCACTGGGTACACAAAGTAAACCTCTGGCAAAATTAATTTTTGAGAATGGCATTTTCAAGTTTGATATGTATATCTATATATAGGTGTTTTCAGATATTAACTAGGGTTGTATATTTATAGCTATATAGTAAAGATAGCACATACTATGATATCTTATGCATTTGTAATTTGTTTTGATATTAATATTATAAAAATATTCTGGTAATCATGCTGTTAATTTTAAACTGTTATTCTTAGAAATGGTGTATGTTATCTATTTTGAATTGGTTTCTATATGTATAAAATTAAATTAAATTAAAAAAAAAAAATACATAACAATAGCAAAATGCAAATTATAAAAAATAATAATAATAAATGAATAAAGAAACGAATAAAATAAAATAAAAATAATGATAATAAGTGTAATTAAAGAAATATAATAATTTTAAAATTATCACACTATGTGGTAAAGCAAAGAAAATTTAAATAATGGTATTATGTATTGTATAAAAATATTCATACATACATATTTCTTTTCTTGTTATTGTGATAATTGTACATTTATGTGTATTGATTGGTGTGTAGCATATGTCGCGTGGGAGAAAACGAAAATCCGTTAATAGAGATAACTCAGGGGTACAAACAAGGAAGCAATTGCAGGAAGCATCAAACAAATTAACTGATAACATTATGGCAGAAGCTAAACCAGATCTAGCGAATATTTTGACATTAATACTACCCTTTGATGGAAAAAAAGTAAAAAATGTCGTATTTTATTTGAAAGAGTTTGATACTCTAACAGACCAAGTAAAAGTCTCAGAAGACTTCAAATTGCAAATTTTAAAAGCAAAATTTATAGGGGACGCTCGCGATAAACTTGCTTCAGATGATAGTCTAAATAATGAAACTGATTACAAACAATTTAAAACAAAAATGACCAAAATTTTTCAAAAAAAGGATTCATTTGCAGATTCGCAAACAAAATTTAATTCTATTAAACAGAAACCAAATCAGTCTATTACTGATTTTATAAGTGAATTTGAAAGAGCAGCATCGGACTATCTGAATGCTTCTGGGCATGCAACAGAGGATGGAGCTAAAAAACTTTTTGATTTAATTAAAATTAATAAGTTTCTGGAAGCAATTTCCCCAAATATTTCTTTAGAATTGCGAAAATCGGAAAATAAAGATTTTTCGCGTCTATGCGAAAAGGCTAAAACTATTGAAAATGCTTTCAATTCAACAACATTAGAACAAATAAATGCAGTTTCAGCTATAGCGAGTACAGAAAAAAATGAATTTTACGAAAATTTATTAAAAATAAATGCGGATCAATCGACTGCCATATCGGAGCTTAAAATGGAAATAAATAATTTGAGATTGACTAATAAAGAAAACACAACTGAAGGAAATAAATCACAGAAATTTTGTCAAATTTGCAATGATGGTAGGCATGACATTAGCTATTGTTGGTACAATTTAAAGAGTAATAGAGGTTTTAGACAGGATTTTTTTAACACAGGTATGCAGCAAAATTACACTCAAAATGAAAATGGTTTGACCCAAAATTATGGTCATGGAAACACGAGATTTCCAGGTTCCTACTCGACGCAAAATTACACTCCGTTCAATAATCATGGTTATAACAATTATCATGGGTATCCGAGGGATAATTTTAGCAGCCAAAACGCTCCTAATCAAAATTTTATATTCCCTAATAATGAGTATTATGCCGAACACAATAATACAAATCGGCAACAACCTTTTCGGAGAGGTAATACGAGAGGGTGGCGTGGTCAAAACAACCATAACAGACGAAACACCATGCAAGACAATAGAAGTAAAGGAAATAATTCGAAAACAGATAATAATAGAAATAATCGATCGGAAAACAAATAAGGGGGTCTACAATTCAAAATAAAGAAAGGAGGTACCCGGGTAGATCCCTTAGGAAGGGGTACAATTTACAAGAGAAAAAACAACCGAAATGGGATGAACAAAGGAATAAAACAGCTCTGATTTCAAGTGTAAATTCTACTAAGGAAGATAGTTTACCTATCATACAATTAGATATTTATGGGATTTCAGTGAAAATACTCTTCGATTCAGGGGCAGCTGTCAGCCTCTTATCACCGGACATTTTTGAATCTCTAAAAGAAACTGAAGCAAAAATAAAATATTTAGGTAATCGTATAACTATACAATCTTTTGATAACTCCAAAATATCCTTCAGACACTGCATAAAATTAACGTTTAAAATAAATAACATTTTCACAACCGGTACATTTTATGTAACATCAAAAAATTTTCAGGGCGATTATGATATGTTATTAGGATATGATTATCTGAAAATAAATAGAATGATTTTAGACTTTAATGAAAAAGCATTGCGGTTTAAAAATACTAGGTTGTCTTTGGAACCACAGAAGGACAAGGACTACAACAGTCAAATTAATGTACTGCATAAAAATAATGATAATACGGTAGTCACAAATAAATCAAATAAAGGAAACACGAAGAAAGTTAAACGAGTTAATACGGAAATTTTCGCAACAAGTGTGAAAGATATTCACATTCAGCCAGGGGAAGTAAAAATTATGCCATTGAACTGTCCATGTTCCATTCAACCAAATCAATTGATTTTACTTGAACCTTTGGAAGATTTTAGGGATGTGATTTCTGAACAGTCAGTTCATGAGGTTAAGAGTACAAACAGAATTAATATTATTATAACAAATAACAGCGGAGAAAAGAAAATAATTAAACAAAATGCGAAGGTAGGACACATTATCACAAATTTTGATAGCAAAAATAATTTAAACGAAAATGATATCGAGGACGGGAAAATTTATCAAATCAATAATCTGAGTTTAGAGGAAACTAGAGCATTGAGAGAAGCAGAATTTGATATCAAGGATTTTAAAATTGATCATTTATCGGGGGATCTTAAAGAGGAAGTAGCGAATTTATTACTAAAACATGCCCACGCATTTTCTAAATCTTACCAAACTTTGGGTCAAACAGATTTAGTCATTCCAAAAGTGACACTTAGCCATAATTTCCCCATTCAGCATAAGCCTTACAAGACTCAACAAGCGGCGAAAGATTATGCACAACAAGAGATTCGCAAACTTTTGGAGGCTAAGATAATAGAAAAATCGGATTCCGATTATGCATTCCCCGTACTTTTTGTAAAAAAAAAGAGTACTGACAAGGAGAAAATTCGATACCGCATGGCTGTAGATTATAGAACTTTAAATGAGATATTGGAAGGGTTTCCTTACCCGGTACCCGACGCAAAGACAATTTTACAGGCAATGAGTGGAAAAAAACTGTATTCGGTTTTAGATCTTCACTCAGCTTTTTTTCAAATAAATTTGAGGCCACAGGACAGACATAAATTAGCATTTGTTACAGAATATGGCGTTTTTTCACCATGTCGTTTAAATTTTGGATTGAAGATCAGTAGCACCAGGTTCGCAGAATTAATGGATAAAGTGTTAGGACATTTCCCCAAAGACAAAGTAAATTACTATCTGGATGACGTTATAATAGCTGCCGAAAATCCGCAGGAAATGCTTAAACTTTTACAGGAGGTCCTGCAAACATTTATAAATAATAATATAACTGTGGAGCCTTCTAAAGCTCAGATTTGTAAAGAGGAGATAGAGTTTCTAGGATTTAAGGTTAATAAAAATGGGTATGCACCTTCTGACAGAAATGTGGGGAAAATTCAGCGTTTAGTGCGTCCCAAAAACAAGAGAGGGGTTAAATCTTTGCTTGGATTAGTCATGAGGCTGTCATGCACTTCAAATCAATTCTCATTGGTAGAAAATTCACTATCCTAACGGATAGCAAAGCCTTAACTTATCCTCTAAAACTAGAAAATCAATCGGACATTGTTGCTAGATGGATATTAAACCTTAGTGACTTTGATTACACTATTGAATTTTTAGAAGGGAAAATTAATCCTGCAGATTACGTAAGTAGGAACATATGCAATATTACTACTCAAACTGAATTACAAAACAATTTATTTAAAGTTAATCCCCAACTTTCTGATGAAAATATAAAAATACATCAGTACCAAGATGAAAAATTATCAATTATCATTAAAAAGATTGAATCAGGCAAAAACAAGAAACTTAATAAAAAATTTGCGTTAAATGATAAGAAACTCTTAATATTAAAACAAAATGCAAAACACCCTGAACTAATTATAGTTCCAGATGATTTAAAGTTAACAATTATACAAGAAGCACATGGACCGCACTTTGGATTTGCAAAAACTTATGCAACAATAAAATCGCGGTTGTTTTGGTATGGCATGTACCAACATATCAAAAACTATTGCAGTAATTGTGTAAGATGCAATAAAAGTAAACAACATCCGACAATTAAAGTGCCGATTCAGGAAATGAATAGAAATCTACAAATTGGGGCAACTATACATATCGATGTGATTGGGCGATTACCTCTGACACTACGTAAAAATTGTTTCATATTTACAATTGTAGATGCGGGTTCACGATTTTTAGAGGCAGTTGCGGTACGGAATGTGGAATCGCAAACATTGTTAAATATTTTAAATAAATACTTTGCTTCTTATGGATTGGTGTCGGAAATTGTCGCGGATAATGGGAAATATTTTAGGTCGGCGGTTTTTACGGAATATATGCGTGCTCTTAAAATAAATTTAAATTTTACGAGCCTGTATAAAGCTTGCGCAAACGGTTTAGTAGAGATCACGAACAAAATATTGAAATCATCTTTGGTGGCTATGAGCAATTCGACATTAGAATGGGACACGCGTCTCGACTATTTTAAATTGCATTACAATACTTCAATACACAGGGCTACCGGATTTTCACCAGCTAAACTATTTTTCGGTCGAGAGATAAGAAATCAGTTTACGATTTATAATTCTCCCGACGAAAGGTGCACACTAACATATGTTAAGAATAGGCTAGAACATATGCAGGAAGTGTACAAACAAGCATTAGCAAATCAACAAAAAATGCTGCGTGAATACATTAAAGAAGATGATTTCCAGAAGACTACAAGTTTAAGTCTGGGTCAAAGAGTATTTATGAAAGTTATTGGCAAACCCAGAGCACTTCACCCGCGATTCGAAGGGCCATTTATAGTTGTAAAAATAGTGCGTAACAATAATTATGTATTACAGGATGAATTCAATAAAAATGCGCCTACGATTAGAAGACACATACAGCATCTGTATGCGCCTAAAATGACAAGGAATGTCGAAAAACTTTTAGAAGATTCGGATAAAACGGGTTCAGTGCAGTAAAAACACTTAAGTACACGATGGGTTATCAACTTATAGGCCGAACATTGAATAAATATGTATATATATTTTTTTTTCCCTTTGTAAAAAAATGATTACTGTTTCGAAGATCTTACTAGAGGTACAAAAAAAAAAAGTTAATTAGGTATAAATTACTCTGTTATTTGAAGTAGCAGAGGTCAGCATTGACAAATAAAAGCGATTTGTTGGGACAGCTTTGTTTTTTTTCTTCGGCGGAGAAAGCGGTTTTTTTTCCCCGTAACCCATTCGGAGGCGAGGGCTTTCCTTTCTACCGTAAACACGCTCTCTCTCCCCCGATGAGAAATAGGAATGTTTTTTTATGCAAATGAGCTACGAATGTCGGAGCGCCGTTTTCCCCCTTTTCGCTTTTCGTGGAGAGAGGAGAAATGCGCTGTTGGTGACGTCATACTATGTCGCTCTCCGGGGTCAGTGTATACAGGCGTAAAAGCCAGTACGTGTATGCTGTTCTCGAGAGAGAATTTCTTTCCACACCAGCCACATGAGGAAACTGGTTGCTAAAGTTTCATTTAAGTACTCTGAGCGATAACACATAGAGAGAATTTATTAATACGGGACAAATCACAGGGAATCGTGTTTTGCAGGCATGCAAGCATATAGCTAAATTAAGTAAGCGCTTATTTGGGTCAGTAATGAGAATAATATGAATAATACAGGTTTTTTCACTTTAACGCGATTCACACACACATATGGACAATCTTAATAAAAGAAAAAAATAATAAAATGGTCAGATTACGATAAAAAAAAAAAAAAAAAAAAAAAAAAAAAAAAAAAAATATAGACATAATAAATTTTTAGGTTTTCCCTGTCCCCAGACGAAGTTTTATAAGCTCACTAGGCATGGAGGTTATCGGCAGTCCCGGTTTATAAATTTAACAAATTAAATATTAGTTATTTAAAAATTTTGAAACACGATATTTACACTTTGTTCTAACAATATAAATAATTAAACAATCAGCTGGCACACTATATAAGTAGGAGCAATGATACAATAATCACAATACATACTTGAAATATAAATAAATAAATTAAAATAATGCATATTATAACAATGAAACACAGTTTATGCAGGGTAAATTTCCACGAATATATATATAAAGATGCATACAATATAGCAAAATATAATAATTAAATAAATTTCTTTGGGACATACAGCTTCTTCTTCTGTCCTGAAAACATGTTATAATGACAGATAAAATTCATAAAAAAAGAAATAATAATATCATGCGATCTCGCTTTATAGCTTACAATAAGATTCTCATATTAAAAAAAAAATAAATAAATAAATAAAATAAGTAAATAATAAAAAAAAAAAGAAAGACAGCGTGCAAACGCAAGCTTGAATGACAATTCTTCATGCTTCTTCATGCAATTAAAAAGAGGGAAGTGTCAATGTTGGGATTGATGGTTTTCTGTACTTCTTATGAAGAGATGTGTGTGTATCATGATCAAATTACAGGATAATTGAAACATAGATATTAAACATAATAAGGAAATATATGGTTGGAATCTAAAAAAAAAAAAAAAAAAAAAAAAAAAAAAAAAAAAAAAATTATTGTTGTTGGTATCTAGTTTATTTTCTTTCACTGAGTTATAATTAGGGATTCGTCATGTAATGCATTAAAAAAAAGGACTCAGAGTGAAACGATTACTCGTGATATTACGACACTTCTGGTCCCCTCACTGACTAGGTGTTGGTAAACAAACGGAGATATGTTTCAGTGGGATTGGTTGGGTCAGTTGAGTCGCTAGAATGAGGGGATGGGGGGCGTCATGCAAGGAAGATTGGAGATCATGCTTACAAGAGAGACTTACCTCGTTTTAGCTGAGGAGCCTGCTTCGCTTTCCGATCTAGCTGAAGGGTTCCAGGAAGTACACAGTTGGAGAAAGGCCATGGCTGGGCAGTAATATCTTCAGTGGGCGCTGAAATAAACCAAACAGATTAGATCTCAGGAATAGTGTAATAAAAATGAGATATATGATTATTGCTAGTACTTAAAGTTCTCATATAAGTTAAAAAAAAAAAAAATCACTAAAGGTACGATGGCAAAATTGGCCAAAACAGCACTTTGCGAGTAATTCTGTGGATCTATCATTGAAAATGTTTTTAAATAAAAAAAAGGGGTATTGTAAGTTTAAAATTAAATAAAACATAAATTCGTTAAGAGTGGGAATGTTCAGTTTCTTAAAAGTGCAAGGGAAGTAACGTCGTTTAATTTCCTATGGAGACAGGATTAAGTGTTACATGGTAGGGCTAAAATAGTAATAATAATAATAAAAAAATAATAATAATGAAATAATAATAATAATAATAATAATGTTATCTTATTAACTCTCTTAAAACATAATAACAACAATAAGCTTCAATTCTATGTCAAAATTTTAAAATACAAAAAAAAATGCAAATACCAAGCTCCAGGTTCCATATAGAATTGGTTTTTCTGCTTAAATTTAAAAAAATAATTATTAGGCATTAAATACGTAAATTTTTCAGTTTTGTTAAAAAAAAAAAAAAAAAAAAAAAAAAAACATAAATAAATAAATTCAGATATAAAAGCAAGGATGAGTAATGAATCATTATAATAAGATGGTACATACTTTTAACATAAAAGAGGGGTTGTCTCGATGCGTCTGATGTGCAGACAGCTTCGCTGGCGAAGGTCTCTGCTTCCGGCCGGCATCACATCATGGAGTCTCAGCTTTTCTGTTATTCACCTGTTAAAAAAAAAAAAAGGGGAGGAACCGAGCTATTGTTAGTATAGTGAATTTACAATATATATAGATTTAAGAAAATAAAGAAATAAACATATACATAAAATGTATGCATAGAAGAGCGTAGTTAGATTTCGGCTTATTTGAAAATTTCATTTTAGATGTTTAAAATTTTAATACTATTTGGAGCTGCAGTTAGAAAATAAATAAATAAATAAATGGATAAAACATAATTATCAGGACTAAGTTTAAACTATTATTCATTGTTAGCCTTATAACCCTAAGCTGCATAAAAATTACATGGCAGTAGGATGATTAAATAAATAATTAAAAAAAAACCGTTCTATACTAGCATGATGAGTCGCTAATAACCTGATTGCGTCGTGAACCGGCCGTTTAGGCAAATAATAGGTTCATCTTAGGCAGAGCTACTCTGTACGCGATGTAAAAAAAAAAAAAAGAGAGAGAGAAAAAATTAATAGGGTGCTTACAAAGCAGGCTAGTTGATTTATGTTTCACTGAGGATTTAATAGATCAAAAATATTTGGGTGTATAAAGTTTATAAACATAAGATAGCATCAAACACTCTACAGCAAAACGGTGTGTCATGTCTGGCTCTCTGGATAAAAGTGAGAGGCCAATGATTACGGCTATCAATCATGTTGTCTAAAGTATATAGTAAATAATTCAACTTTTACGAGACACATAAGGCAATTAATATACGGGAATGATTACTGTCTCTCTCTTATAGGCTAAGATTAAAAAGAGTAAAGCACACTGTTTCACTTAAGTTATACAACATATACAGAGATATATATGTACTTACTTTGTATGAGTAATCCTTCCGATGACGCTTTGAGTGGTCAGACGCACAGACGCGTTGTATTTCTCCCGCGTCGGCAGAAGTATAGGGTCAGCTCATTTGTGGTCTTTTTTTAAAGGGGTGTGAAGTACTAATGACACTTTAATCGTGGGAAACTGGATTCCCGTCCCTGGCTGCAGTGTTGGGGCGAAAAGAGGAATATATTTTGTTTCTCTTTTCACGATTTCGTCTTCACATAAATTCAGTTGTCTTGAGCGGGTGGTAAAAAAAAAAAAAAAAAAAAAAAAAAAAAAAAAAAAATTTTTTCTCTCTTACGATGACTGGGTTTTGAAAGGGAATTGAACGAATGTAGGGATCAATATAATCGGTATAGATTTTATATATAGTCTAGAATGATTTTGCTGCATACGCGTGAACTTTGTTCTGTCCGCTGTAAATATTTTTTCTGGCGTATGTGTTAGTATAATATATATATATTTTTTTTTGCATACATTGATTCCTCTTCAGGATGTTATATATATATATATAATTGAAGATATATTGGCATAATGTGGGTATGAACAAATATAGAATTGATTTTGAATCGGACTCTTGCATATTGAAGTGTGTTATTCTTGTTTTGTTTCTTTATATCCTATTGTCATACATCAATTTTATAAGTTGTGTGTACATCATATGTGAAAATATTAATTATATATTAAAATGCCATTTTTCAGTACAATGATGTAAATTTAGCCAGAGTTTTACTTTCTATATTAGATGCTATCAGAGTTTGGTTTAACATTTGGTCTAGAAATCTGAGCCTATGTTTACAGGGCTCATCTACCAAAATTATTCAAAATTCTGGGAACAATGATAATAATCATTACCATAGTAGTTGAAGCAAGAGTGACTTCGAAGTTATATTACACGAAAAGTTCTTTGAATAGGCCATTGCTTGAACTAGAACAAAAATTTGCTAATACCCAGTCTCTAGTAAGCCTGTGAAGGACCGGGCGAGGTCGGGACAAAGTAAAAAGTCTCAATTACGGCATAGCAGCTAAGCATTTCTCTCTTTGCTGTCTGAAGAGCTGTATCAAAGAGGTTGGCTTCACGAATTCCACGGCTGAAAATCGGATTGGGACACAGCAAAAGGACACTTATACTTGTGCCACAGACTGCTGCAATACAGTAAGATAGACTAGAATACAGCTGAAGGATACTCAAAAAGGTGTCACAGACTCTTGCACCACACTGTAATGGACGGTAGAACTTTTCAGAGACACTGATGACTGTGCCACTACGATCAATGAACTGAATTCTTCAGCGGTGCGTTGCAATAAAAAGCAGCACAGAACTAATTTTTTTTTAACATTTCACACACAACAGAACTTTTTTTTTTCATTTATCCAAAGGGGGGAAGATGTTGTAGTGAAAGTAAAATTTTGTGAAATTTTATTTTGTGTAAAAGAAAAATGTAACTAATTCTGTTTACAGAGATGTATGATTTTCTGTATAATTAATTGTTGAGCAGTCATGAGGCGCCAAGCTGGGGAGCCCATACAATGGGGCTGACAGTATACGTCGGCTATAGTTTATAGCCAGTCACAAAAATATTTATGACAGTCCGCAGGACTGCGCCCCTGTTCTCACCCCCTTGAAGGGGCCACTTCTGGGAAAATGTTAGAGGCAAGGGACGTCGGGGCAAGGGTCAGCTCAGCCGGACCAGGGGAGGAGCATGTAGGACCCTTGTGCAAATAGTTTTGTTCATGATACTAATCAGATGTGGGGCTAATCACAGATTGGCTAAGGGGCTTTCCGAAGGCCAGAATGATGCCCCCAAAAAATCTGAAAATGATAATTAGAAGTCCGCCTCCAGTTTTTTTTCCCAGAGAAGTTAGTCAGTTCTCTTGTTGGAAGAAGAATGAGAGTGTTGGTGAGTTCTACGCGTAAAAAAAATGGTCAGTGTTAAAAAAAAGTTAGTGTATGTTCCAGCTTGGCTGATGTAAAAAAAAAAGAGAACAGGTAATGCTTAATATATATTGTTGTTCCCATATTTATATTACATGTTTTGTGATTAGGGATTTTTGTACCCAGATGAGAAAATGGGAAAGTGAATAATGTATGATTTTAATAAATGTAGCATCTGTTCCTAGATTAGTAAATGATGCTTAAAATAAATTATGTAACATTTAAAGGTATTGTAAATTGTATGTAATTAATAGAATTGCAAATAAATTAATTAATTTAAAATTCCCTTTTATCATTCTTCCTAGTAAAATGAGTGTAGTTATTCTTTATATTTTGATGATTGAACCCTAATGATTTTAAGGGAATCCTATAAGCTAGAATGTCTACTAAAAATTCACAACGCTTTGGCGATGTTTAAGTAAAATATCGCTCCTTAAAGTCCAGCATAGGACCTATCATTCTAGCTAGGGATTATATATACGATCACGTAAAGTACTCAGCTAAGAAAAATATATATATTTAGAGTTAGAATATGAGTGGTTTGTGGAAAAGCAACTGCTGGTCTATTTCACTCCAACAGTAAAGAAAAGGATATATTGCGAAAATAGAAAAATACTGTTCAAAATCATAGAGCGCGTTATATTCCTGATTTTGTATAGGTAAAAATATGAAAACTTTTTATAGAAATGTGAAATAAACACACTGACGAAGTTTTTAAATCCTAGAATTAATGAATTATCATAAATGCTATTTAATGTTTTTGAAATCAATCAAAATAATTTAGATAAGATCATTTAAGAATTTTAATAATTTTAATTTTAATAATTTAATAATTTTAATAATTTTAATCACTTAATAATATTAGATAAGATCAAAAAGAGCATTTTAATGATCATTTGCGAAAACATATTGGATTAGATTGCGGTAACTATCTATTTGATAATAATTAAGTAAATTTGATGGAAATTTAATTCATTATTCTTCAAAACACATATATTTAAAGACGTTATAGACTAAAAATGATCAAATTGATTTGTAAAAGCAAAAAATAACTAGAGATATGGATTTCAGGTTGTTCAGCAGTTTGAATTGCAGACGAAAATCAAAATATCGCGTGTATTTAAATTAAATTAATAAAATTATATTTTCCTAATTAGATTTCAATGAAAAAAATGCCAACAAATTGTATCATTCTCTTCTTTCTAACAGCTAGGAAGAAATTTAATTTCCAACGTTACATAAATTTTGCTAAAATTTACATAACTGTAATATTAATAATGTCTCAAAAATTAATGTATATTAAAAAATTCTGAAAGTGATTATGGCATACCTGGATGATTCATAGGAATAACTGGTGTTAATATCTACACCCATCAATATTGCATATTTTAAAAAGGTTTAATTGTGAAATATTAACAGACATATTAGAAAATAATAAATTTTATGAAAATTTCGAAGAAAAGTGTAGATATTTTTCATATATTTCTATACATATCGATGAACATATTCATTCATGCGTCTATATTTGAACTCTAAACTGGCGTCTATCACCAGTAATTAAAATTAACAAATCAAAAAGGTTTTTAAATAATGTAATTATAGCAGCTATGGTTCAGACTAAGATTATTATTTGTTCAGTTTATTATTTATTAAGATAAAGGACCGCGGATTATTTATTAATTTTTAATCAAATTCAAAACTTTTTTCTGAAATAAATTTATTCCAGGTTCCAAAATAATGTAACTGTAGTAAACACTAAGGTATAGTTCAAAGAAAACTTAATGTTGTTTAATTCAGTCATTTAATTATTTATTGATGTGTTCATATTTATCATATTTATCCAATTTTATCTTATCTTCATTACTTTATTTAAATTTTCATTCATTAATTTACCTATCAATAAAAATTAATGGAAAATATTTTGAATGTTGTGTATCCTACGAATATTTAAAGATACATTTCAGCTAATTTTAAATGAAAAAAAACTTCGTTTTAGTTTATTAGTAGATTAAATTTCATTATTTTCTAAAACATAAGTCTAATAATTATTTCATATAATCATATACGAGATATTTTAAATTCTTTTTAGTGCTGAATTCTTCAACTGACATTTGATAGCTGCAAATTTTCTATGTATTTTGGTAGATATTCAATATATCCAAACTAATGATACAATTATTGTGACAATGCGTTGAAATATGAAATTTGTGTCATCTTGTCACTTTGATAGACGTTATTAAATTATACTGGATATGTCTGACAGTCTTTTAGTCATTGGTTCAGTTATTTTCACGCATGAACATGGACCTCCCTTTTAATGAATCGTAGCAGAACTGAGAATCAGCTCATAAAGAAAATACATTACGCGTTCTTAAGAAACATAGTACAACAAGGTATTGAGAAAGTTAAAATATATGTTTGACAGTAATCATTAAAATTCTACATACCAGAAACGTTTATTTAAGCCTCAAATTCATGTCTATGACATCTTTATTTTATGATTAGAAAGCAAATTGCTTGTGTTTGATTGCATTTTATTCATCTTTTCATTTCCTTATTACTTATTTCTCGTTTTATTTTAACTTTTATGAATTAAAAAAAGCAATATTTACCAAGCTTAGTTTTCAAAAGAAGTAACTTAAAATATACTTATTTTTAATAATTAGGCTATAATTGACAATTGACGCTCGTATAACTGGAGTGTTAAAATCACTTTGTTAAGGAATGAATATGCTATGATATATTTTGACACTTTCGAATAATTTAGTCGAATATTGAATGTACATAAACTAATGATGTGATTGCTTGTGTACGAGATGTAATTTGACATTTGATAGTCATTTGTTAGTTTATTTTAATACATACTCACGAGAGACACATTCAGTCATATCGTAAACGAATTGTGAATTGATTTCCAATAGGAAATGTGTCACAGATTCCTTTATAATAAAGTTACGTTACAGTGTTAGAAATAGCTCAATCAAAGCTTTTAATAGATATTTATATCGGTTATTTAAAAGACTAAAATTTTCTATATAGACTGAAAAGTGATACGGGGTGTATCACAATTCACTAAGGAGCTTAGAAAATATATTCGTAAATCAGTATAAAAGAAAATTAGTCGAATGTGCAATCCCAAAACTTCTACTATCTCATTCATATTAATACATCAAAATTCGCTATCGCAGTAAATCAAATAAATGGTAAACTATGTTTATCACGGTGTTTCTAAAGGTGTGAAGTTTCATGCACTAGTTTTTGAGATCTAGTTTTGAGATCCATGCGCTAGTTTTTGATAATCTCTAAAGAGATGCAGATTCTGCAAAATACAGCATAACAGTGTCACTTTTTTTGGCGTTGTACACCAAAGCTTAATCAACAGGAACTTGTGTCAACGTCTAACGGAATTCAAAGATACTAGCCGCCCTTGGCGACTAGTTTGGTCTCCTTGAATCAATACTAAGCATTAAATCATATTGCTTTTATTATTCATAATTTATTCTTATTTCTAAATATTTTGCCAAATTTAGAGAAATAGACACAGATGTCATGTACGCACTTCATTGAGCGATTGCAACAAAATGGGAATTATATGTGCCTCACATGGTAACCCGGGTATTGTTATTTATTTATTAATAAACTCTTTCTTTGATTTCATTTTCTTTTTTTAAAATGATATAAATTGGTTTAATCTATAATTATTAACTAAACTTTTTTCAATTATTATTTCCTTTTTTAAAATAATAGAAACTAAATAAAAGTACGTATGTAACTGATATTTGAAAACGAAGTTTTCCCCAAATTGGCGTCAAAAAAATAACGCGCCAATGTAGTGCATATATGACATATGTGCTGATAATTCAAGAACTCAGTATTTTTATGCTATCCCGGCGCAGATAATAAAACGCCAAATATTGTACCCGTGGCATTTTTTCGTATTTCATTGATTATTTGAAATACAATAATATAATCCTTTCATTCATTTTATTTGTAATACATAACTTTATTTTAAACCTGAAAAAATTTAAATTCATAACTTTTATTTATTTTTTTAAGTAAAAAGAACAGAAAAGAACAACAACAACAACAAAAAATAATGATATTTTGAAGCTCCATAATTTCAGCGAAGGAACAAAACATAAATAAAACCAATTTACCACAGCCTAAATCTTACCAAAGGACTTTTGCACAGTAACCCATAAGATGTGTTTCATTTGGATGTTGCCATTACACAATTAACAAAAAATCCTGATTTTTGTACCATATATGTTAGCGTAATATATATATATATATATTAAAACTCTTGCTTTATTTGAGATACTATTACGAAAATCGTACAAAATTCAGCATATCTGCACCAAATGGAAGACGACTGACACCAAAATGTAAATAGCATTAAGTCAAATCAAGGACAAAATGAATCTGAAAATTGGTGAAAATCCGTGCATTATTTTTAGAGAAAGACCAGTTACAGAAATCACACAAAATGTAGCAAAGTAGCAACACCTGTAGAGCGTTTTATACCAGAATGTAAAAAAAATTAATTCATATCGAAAATTAACTTTATCTAAAGTGTAATAAATATCCGCTCATTAATTTTTGAGATGAGGCAATTGCGGAAATCACAAAAAATCAAAATAGTAGCGCCACCTTTTCGGTGATTAACACCAAAACCTAATCAGTAGAAATTTGTCAACATCTAACTGAATCCTAAAATGGACGAAAACTTGCACATTAGTTCATGAGATACTAATGCGGAAATTGTACGTGCAAATTGTATATGCAAATGAGAAATGTAACACCAAAATGTAAACAGCGCTAAATCATATCAAAATCTAACTGAATTTAAAGTTTGATGAAAATTCGTATATTAATTTTTGACATACAACTGTTGCGAAAACTACTCAAAATGTACCATACCAGCACAACCTGTTGAGGGCTTTAAACCAAAATTTATAAAATGATCAATTCATGTAAAGGACTAACTTAATCTAAAGTTTGATAAAAATTGGTGTATTGGTTCAAGGGATTCAGCTAATGCGGAAATCGCGAAAAATGCTGCATAGCAGCGCCACCTGCTGAGAAATTTGCACCAAAATCTAATCAACACCAAATTATATCAGCGATTAACTGAATATAAATGTTTGTAAAATTACGTGCATTATTTCTTGAGATAGAACACCACAAAACTCTTGTCAGATTCACAACCGCAGACTCACAGACAGACATTTTGTAAAAATATGTTTTTCGTGTTCTTTGACAACTAAAACGTGTAAATACGTCGAAAACTGGGATTCAACAATTTTTACGAATTCGATACTGTTTTCTTGTAAAACTAGAAGAAAAAAAATCCCCTTTTAAAAATATATATACTTTTTTAATTAAAAATTCTGTGCAATTTCAGGACTGGAATTAATGCTGATCCAATGAATTTTTTAGACCTGGAGGCTGGAGCTCAGGCAGTCACGTCATCGAGTTCACGGCTGAATTTCCAGAATCAATTAAATCTAGATTCACATATTAAAACACAATCGGTAAGTCATGTCAAATTGGTGAAAAATATCCGTAAACCCCATTTTACCGCCTGACTCGTAGGTTTACTATTGTATTTTCCTGCATCCAAAGTTCTGAAAATTGGAAGTCTAGAAACAGGAAAACACAATGGTAAACCTACGCGTTAACCGCTAAAGTCGGGTTTTTGGGTGCTTCCATGATATAACTTAACTGGCAGACCAATTGCATTTTAATATGCGAATCGAATTTTATTAATTCTGTAATCTCATCCGTGAACTCGATGAGGTGATTGTCTGTGCTGCCGTTTCCAAATTTAATTACTGTAACCTTTTAAGATCGGAAGATTTTTGTTAAAAATGAAAGCTTTTCGAGGTTTTCCCTTATGGATAGGATCGTATTTGATTTTTAAAAATGTTACAAAAAATACACGATGCCAGGTTATGTTAAGGTAGAATCCACAAAAATTTGTTTAGTCTCGAATTGAAATCGCACAAAATGTTTTTTCTTTTTCTTTTACGTTACATACTCAGTTGTGTAGGTCAGGTCTTCAAAGGGTATGCTAGATTGTGCGGAAGAAGATTACAAAAAATTCACTGCCTTCATTTACAATTGTAGAAAACAAGAAATTATAAATTTTTTTCACTTTTTTTTAAAGATAGAGCAAAAGAAATTTAAGAATTATTTAAACTGATTTTTAAGAATTTATAAATTATTTTCTTTAAAAAAATCCTACTTTAATGTTTATTAAACTATTAATCAATAAAAGTGTATGTTTTAAATAATGCAATTTATATATTTTTATCATTAGCACTTTCCAACAATGTTGAAAGTGCTTGTGCATTTGTCTGTCCGCGCTCTAACTCCTGTAAATGCTCTCAGATTTCTCTGAAATTTTTGGACGTTATTGATTTTTATCCTAGCACGAACCCTATTGAAAATGAATTTTCTATAATGATTAGTCTATTTACAGGGAGAGTCAAAAGTTTCCCATTACATTGCAGCCTATGGGGGGAAATCGTTTCAAAGGAATTTTAAAGATATTACACCCTGTCAAGCACATTAAAATTTATATGCATTTACGAGGTGCACTAAAATATACATTCTATAAAATATGCGGTTAAAATATAGCCGTTATTCATATACAGGGCCACACAAAAAGATTCCATCAGTTAATGGTAAAGGGGAAATTGTGTGTCATATTTTAACTATATTAAACTGTTTCATATATAATGAAATTGATATATGTCACTGAGTCTGAATATAAATTATACGATACTGTCTTGCTTAATATGAAGTTCATAGCATTTACAGGGACACACAAAGATTTCAAATAGTATATTCTTTCCGAAGTACTGTATATGTATCTGATGACGGCTGGTGGTTGAAATGTATTTCAATTATGATTGCGCGTTTATGCTGTGTATGGCGGTGGGAGGTGATAGCTGCGGTCCCGCTGATTATCTAAGTTTTGGAATTATTCATTTTGAGCTTATCTGCGTGAATCTGTGAATATCGAAATAAAGATTCTAGTATCCAATCTAGAACAGAGAAATCGATTCTTATTATGATTGATGCTGTTTTATTCGATGTCGAGTTTAATCAATTCTCAAAATTTCCAGAATTGCCCATCAATAATGTAACTATTTAATATAATATAGATATAGGGTGCTTATAACGTGCATATATATAAATAGTATAAACAGTATGTGCCGCCAGTCTGATATCATGTGCTCAATTAATTGTATGTTAAATTATTCTTTTGTATTAATTTAGTATATTTTTCTATTAAAACAGAAAATGTTCTATCAAAGTTTATCTTAAACAGATTATCACAGAAGTAAAACCTAATATCATTATAGAAAAGGGACAAAAGTTCGTAGAATCAATGCCCAAATTATTACAAAATGTCATCGATGTAAACGGTACGCATACCCTGTGCTACATTTATTTTTAATATTCTCTACATTTGTGAATCACTGTTAATTTTCAAATAAAATTTTGATGTTTCAAATGTGCATTTCTTTAATCTGTATTTGTTATATAAAAATTGAGCAAAAAATTCAATTTGCTTGTTTGATTTGTTAATATGTTATGCATTCTTCCTTTACAATTACTTTTATCATTACTGATACCTGACAACAAATGAAGAAGAAGAGGAAAAGATGTGGAAATGTTTTTTTGCATACTAAAATTAAGGCTATATGTAATTTACTCTGATCGCTAAAATCTATGAAATAATAGACCTTCAGATAAATAGATGTTTTGGAGAAACCTTGAAATTGTATTGTTGCTTTATGAAATAAACCAAAAACATTTTTCTTACTGTTAAAATCTGTTACTAAAAATATAATAAATCAGCGTGATAACACCAGTAGATTGCACTATTAACCCGGCTACATTTTTTAATGTACAATAGGGTGTATCGATTTTTAATTTTTTTCTGTTTTTAAATTCCAAGTTGATAAAAAGTTCCTACTAGTCACCACAACTTACCACAAAAAATTTTGGATTTTTAAAAAAATGTTAAGGTCTCCCGCACAAGGCCTAAAGTTTAGAAATTTTACTTAAAAAAACTAAAACACTTGTTTTCTAAATTGCAAGTTAAAATTCCACTAACAATAAGCATGAAAAACAATAGAAAATGCATTTCAAAAACTTAGCACAAGATTTAGGTCTCCCGCACAAGACCTAAAGTTTGTTAATCTTGACGAAACTTTCCTAATTTTTAGAGTAAATGAACCATTTTTTTCGTTAAAAACACCAGACTTAAGTGTATTTTTGTTACAGGAGGGATACAATATAAATAAATATATGTATATATATATATATATACATACTACATAAATAATATATAAATGTTGTATACCTTAAAGAAGATAGTTTAACCCTTAAATGCACATTGTATCATTTTCGATACCATAAGTGTTCCCGATTTATTAAGGGTTTTATTCACATATTCCGTATTTACACCAGAAATTTAAAAGAGCAATTTTCACTTTACTTAATGACAGACCATTCGTAACTAAATAAAGAAAAATTTACTATTTAGATTTTTCTGGTATGAATTCTGATTCTTTGAATTGCGCATTTTTTGGAACGCGTTCTATCCTATGCATTTAAGAGTTAACGATGTAGATTGTTTGATAAATGTGTTGAAATAAACTCTATTGTTATTTGTGATTACTATTGTTTATTGCAAATGTATAAAATATTATAACGTGGAATAAAATGTAGTACATAAATACAAAATGTTGCTGATGTACTTTTATAGAACATGAGCGCAGTTTTATTGTTCTATTTCAAATTAACTGGCTTGTTTTAAATATTCGTCCTTTCATCTTGTCTTCAAAACCTGAACGAAGGTTATACACAGTATTTATGTAAGCCTACAGATTTTTACAAAATTATAGAAATGATCCCCAATGAATTTCAAATGTTATATGGAAGACAGTAAGATAAAGATGTTGTTTAAAAACATTAAAAATCAAATTATTACAAAAACACTTACTTACATTTTAATCCTTCACAGAGGCTTCACTCTTTAATGTCAACTTCTGGTATATCGCTTTCAATTGCAACAAAATTGACAACAACCAGATTTTGGCAGCTTAGAAGTTGTTTACCAATAGGCCCGCTAAATGTGTTTGGTCCAGAAGTTGGCCCATCAAGAGCAACCATAATTTTCCTAAATGGTAATTCATTCAAATGTAATAGACACACAACTGCCTGCAGTGGCTGATATATTTTATTTTCAAATAAGGTGATAACTCCTTTTGAAGAGTCTGTGTTTGGTGTCGTACCATCACAACCAATAGCTTTTAGTTTTTTAAGATCGACAGTTTTTTCTTCACAATATTTTACAAGTGATGTAACTATTTCCTTTTCTGTTCCATCTTCAACAATAGATATGTGTTCTTTCATTAAAAATTTTCGGACACTTTTACCAGCTACAATTTCTTTTGTTATGGTTTTATCTTTACGACCATCAAAGTAAATGGCCAACAAATCGGAGGTTCGAGTTTAGCTTGCTTCTTTACGAGACTTAAGTTTTTCACATGTTACTTTTGATTTGTCGATTACTGCTTCTTCGTTCTCCGCAATAACGGCATTTAAGTCTCGCAAAAGTGCAGTAGCTAACTGAGCTCCAGCTCTACTAGAAATGCCCCTGCGGTCACAAGCTCGAGAAAACAAAGACAAGCGTTGTGGCAGTTCTTGTTTTAGATCTACACTTGAAACACTTTTAGAACTTTTAGAACACACTAGACAAACTCAGTAGTTTGTCTAGTTAAATGCGGTTTTTTACTCAGAATGAACGACAACAACACTCACTCAACTGATTCTTACAAGACTATCGCACTAAAACACAACCGTAATGCTCGCTCGCGGGCAGACGACTACTGACAAGTCTGCGCGGTGATTCATAGGTGTCGCGTCACCACGGCTCGACAGTCTGGCCTTCCTCCCAAACCATCGCTTCACGTTAACGCTTGACTTATTGAAATGTGGTTTATTATTTCACTTATTTCAACAACTCCAATCAAGCCTAATAAGGCTTTAGTTACGTTGAATTTTTAAACCAGCAACAATCAAAGCACTGGAAAATGTTCAAAAATTGGCTGAAATTTACGACTTTTAGGCCTTGTGCGGGAGACCTAAATGCTGTGCTAAGTTTTGAAATACATTTTCTATCGTTTTTTGTGCTTATTGTTAGTGAAATTTTAACTTGCAATTTAGAAAAAAATGTTTTAGGTTTTTTAAAAAATTTTGTAAAAATTCACTTTTTAAGTAAAATTTCTAAACTTTTAGCCTTGTGCGGGTAACCTAAACATTTTTTTAAAAATCCAAAATTGTTTGTGGTAAGTTGTGGTGTCTAGTAGCAACTTTTTATCAACTTGGAATTTGGAAACAAAAAAAAAGTTAAAAATCGATACACCCTAATGTACAAGTTACCTCGCAAAAACATCCAAAAGCTCAAAAACTTTTTAAAAGTAAATCCAATGCGCACTACACATTTATATAATAAACATAGTTGTTTCAAATAAACATGTAGTCTTCACATCACAGAACTTATCTAAGATATATTAGATTGGGCATTGAGACTTACATGCTTTTTCCAGCAATAGGTTCTGCTAATAAAAGTTCAAATAAGGACACAAAGCCTTTCAACGCAGAACCTGTTGTGCCATTTTCCCGGATTCCTTCATAACTATGCGTAACATTAGCGGTTGACATTATTTTTATTTTCTTCTGTCTTCAATAGTTGAAAGTATTGTAATCATTTTTTAATTTCAACTTCCAGTTTTCAACGTATTTACTCGTTTTAGGGGTCACAGATTCTAAAAAACATGTTTTTACAAAATGTATGTCTGTCTGTGTGTATGTGTGTCCATATGTTGTCATTCTACCATCAAAACGTGTATAAAGATATGCAAAGAATTGAACCAATTTTTTTGTGAATGTGTTTGGCTGTGGCAAGCAGGTTCTCCTTCAACTTTGAAATATTCCGCTGAAGGGGGGAGGGGAGCTGCAATAGTAATTTGTGTGCCATTTTAAATATTGTATTGCCTAAAAGTGTATGAAGTTATGCATCAATTTGAACCAATTTTTTTGAGTAAGTGTATGGCTATGACTAGTGTGTCCTCCCTGAATTTGAAAAACATTCATTGGAAGGAGGCGCTGCAATAGTGATTTTTATGCCATTTTCAATATTGCACCGACTAAAAGTGTATGAAGTTATGCATAGACTTAGACGAAATTTTTTGTGTAAGTGTTTGGCTATGGCTAGCTGGTATCTGGTCCTCCCTGAATTCTAAAAAAGTCCGCCGAAAGTCGGAGCTATAATAGTGATGCGATGTCTGTGCCATTTTTAATATTTTACCATTAAAGTGTGTTTGAAGTTATGCATAGAACTGAACTAAATTTTTTGTGTATGGTTGTTTTGGGGTATGGCAAGTGACTGAAGTAGTAAATTAAAATGAAAATCATAGTTGGTATAGTATTGAATTAATAATATTAACCTATTAAAATGTGTAACTAAATTTTGAAATATTAAAATGTACATATGAGATTTTTGGGATTGACACATCCAATTAGTTCCAGTTTATAAAAGACCGTTATAAGATTTATCTTTGTATTCTCCTTCTACCGACTGATGAGTGTTTGTCTCAATTTTAGGTCATTTATTTCGCTTTTACAATGTGACTTTTCCTATTTTATAAATCTTATCATAAAATTTTGTGTAGCGTCCAAAACCAATCAAACGATTTTTTGGGAAATTACTTTTTGGTAACGGCATTTATGGCTAAAAAAAGTAATTTAGGAAGGAATTTATCTGCGTTAGGAAAGGTATCACTTTAATAAACAAATACATAATCATACAAATGAATTCGTACATTATCAAACAACAGAACCAATAATAAGACACGTTTGAACTATTGATGGTCTCATATTTTAATTACTTTATGTACAAATCTGCGGAAACTTGCTGTACTGCAAATCTATTCTAAATGCAAATACCGTTAATTGAATGAATAGACCGTGAACATGTGTAGAGATAAATGAACAAATGATTATCGATTTCTGTCCGACGACGGATGGATTGTAATTAAATAACGCCTGTAAAATAGATATATTTATTTGTTTGAAAAATACATAAATCTAATGCATGATTATAAAGGAAACACATTATTTTAAATGAATATAATCTATATGTATATTACGCTAACGTGTATGGCACAAAAATCGCGATTATTTATTAATTGTTTAATGGCAATGCCCAAATGAAACGCATCTAGGCCGTGGTAAATTGGGTTTATTGTTCTTTTGCTGTAATTATGGAGCTACAAATTATCGTTATTTTTGTTTTGTTTTTTTATTCTATTTCCTTAAAAAATTAATAAAAATCATGAATTTTAAACATGTCAGTTTCAAATTAAGGTTATGTTATTATAAGTGAAATGTGTAAAAGTATTATATTATTAAATATATTTTAAATGAAATTAATGAAATACAAAAGAATACCATGGGTACAATATTTGGCGATGCGCCAAATTAGCATAAAAATAACGAGTACTGTGATTTATCGACACAGATGTCATATACGCACCACATTGGTGCGATTTTTTTCTGGTGCCAATTACATCTATTTTTTTATAATACCAGTTACATACATATTTTTAACTCTTTTCTATTATTTTAAAAAGGAAACAATAATAAATAAAGTTTAATTAATAATTACAGAAGAAAACAATTTATATCACTTTAAAAAAGAAAATAAAAGTAAATAAACAAAGGATAAATAACAATCGCCGGGTTATCATGTGAGGCATATATTTGCCTTTTTGTTGCAATTGCGCCTATGTGGTGCGTAGATGACATCTGCACCTAATTCTTTAGCAGAATCCTCTAATTTGGAAAAAAATTCAGCAATTAAAATAAATTATGAATAAAAGTAATACGATTAATGTTTAGTATGCATTTAAGGGAAGCTAAAATGGCCGCCAAGGTCGGTTAGTATTTTTATATATAATTTAACTGAGAGGGAAATATGAAGAAAATCGAAGAAGAAACGGCGAATTAAAAAATAAATGTAAATTTTTTTCAGCAAGCAAAAGTGATATGATTTAATGCTTAGTATGCATTTAAGGGACACCAAACTGGTCAAAAAGAGCGGCTAGTTTATTAATTTCGTAGAAAATACTCAAACTCCAAGTGTTTCATTAGAAACGATCACTACGCATGTTACTAACAACTATTTTTAAATTTATGCATTATTACGAAAAACAATTTACCTCATTCAGACATTTTATCTTCATGTCCGTTTGCCTATCATTTGCATTTCTTGTATATCATTTATTAAGGAATCCATTAATTTATTTTACGTAATTGGGTGCACCATAAAATGGTATATCTAAGTTAATAGGATTTGATTAGTAACTTTTTCTTTTAAAATTTTTTAATAACGTCGACACTTACGTTAAACCAAAACATCGTTATAATATCTATTTCGGATACTTTTTCATTATAGCTATGAATCACTTTTCATAACAAAAACTCGCCAAATTATTTGTCAAACGTTAACATCTAATAATGAAGTTGATCTACTCTACAAATGTATATTAATCTATTTTTTTTTCAAAACTTGTTATCTTTAACAGCACGCCCCCATCTTTAATGACGTAATCCTTATTTAAATTAATGATAAACTAATAAAACATCTATGTTCATAAAGATAAAATATCAAACTAAACACCTCTTCATGAAGTATGTTGTAACGAATATCATATCAAGTCAATATGACTTTAAAATCATTTATTCTTGTTGTGTGAATAATTACCTCCATAAATTAACTTTTTTTTCGCTCACTGAAGAACGAATATTTTTTGCTTACTTCGATGGAAAAGATTTGAGCTGTCAATCTAATTTTAACTTGAAATTATCGCAAAACATGTACTTATTTTTTAATATAATTCATCTCTCAAACATTATTATTTTAAAAAAAATTTCTAAAAAACCAAATTTCTAGCAGTTTTATTTATTTGTTTATTTATTTTAATGTTTGAATAAAAATGGCTGAATTTGTATGTTAGGTATGTAACTCCCTTTGTAATCCAATAATTTATCTACTAACCAACTGTTAATATCTAACGTGGTGATTTTTTTTATTTTTTTTTCTATTTATAAATCCAATAACCTACCTCCACACCAAATTTCAACTTCCTAAGTCACCTGGAAGTAGTCACACATTTTGATGAGTGAGTCAGTAAGTTAGGGATAAAAATATCGATTTTCGAACGTCAAATTCTCGTGAACGGTAAGAGATTTTTTTTCATAAATTTATAAGATTTGGTAATTAGAGGATGGTCTTTTATGACACGAAATATTGCAAGTGTGTATATCAAATAGAATTTAAACTAGCAAAAACCATGCTTTGTTTGGATTCGCGAAGCATTTTTTTATAAAGCATATATTTGAAAGTAACAATATTTTTTAATATTATTTTTGCATCTTTATTAAACAAAAACGTTATTTTATGTTTTGGCGCATTTTAATTCTACAAATGTAAGTTCAGCCAAATAACTATCAATTTCCTAGGAATTTTCTATTTATGATGTAAGACTGGCATAAAAAAATATTTTCGAAGCAAACTTTTACAAAATATTTTTAAATTTTCAACTAAAAATTCTTTTAAAGATTTTTTTTACAATTTCTAGTAGCCACTGGTGTTTTTTAAAGTTGTTTGAAATATGCATGTTTCCAATCTTTGTAATTAACATCAAATAATCTTTGATAGCTATTTTAGAATAATATATTTGAAGAAAGCTTGAAGAAAGTTACTTCTTCAAAATCCTATTTTCTGGAAAAACATTTGAAATCTGCTCTCGTCGATGCTATGAATTTTTAACTGTAAAACTTTTTAGTCTAATTTCTTCGTTTTTATACATGTTAGTGCATGAGAATTTTTGATATTAAAGACTTTTTCGCAAGGAAGATTTCTATTGAATGCTTAATTTTGAAGGATTTTCACTCTTGACAACGTTACGTACGTTTTTAAGCCAACTGGTGCCTATATATCCTCAATATCTACAACTGCTTCATCTAATGTTAAACCTTGGGATTTATGAATTGTAACAGCAAAAGCTAACTGCAGAAGAAATTCTTTCCTTGAGCAATTTATGCTTCCATATTTCCAGAATTCAATATTGGGGGAATTGGTACGCACCAATTCTTTTAAGTTAAATTATTGTAGTATTCAAATTAATCCATAATTATTCGCGGTATCTAGTCTTGTGGCTTGTGATTTTCTTTAATACGTGCAACAAAGTCTAAAGTCCCGTTCACTAATTCTTTTTCGGTCCACAAATAAGAACGTAACATTACTTTCGATACAAATGATAAAGTAAGAAATGGTTGAAGTCCACTTGTCACTTCTCAATCGGCCAACTTTTCCTTTAGTACGTTCATAAAGAGCTTGAATCGAGGCAACAAGTTCACGCAATTCTTTTAATTTTTCATTTATATAAAAAATTTAGCAATTCATTTTATTTGTTTACAATTCTTTTGTTGCTACTTTACAAAAAAAAAAAAAAAAAAAAAAAAAAAAAAAAAAAAATCCATAATACAATTTTTTTTAAATGTTTAAGTGTCATTTGTGCAAACGATTTTGCTGAATAATGAAAACATATTTTATTTATTAAATTAATCGTGATTCTATCTATAATCACTTACTCCATGATTTACATTTCTTTTTTCTGAAAATATACGCGTTTCATTTTTTATTTATTTGCTAAAATGCGTCCGTATTGGAAATGCATGTAAAATAAATTAATTAAAATAATATTTTTTTAACGTTTTACTGTAAAAAAAAAATTATATGCTGCAAATCTACAGATCATATTTTATTTTTGTGTTTAATTTGAAGTCAAAATATTGAATAGTTTTTTTGTAAAGTGTACGACAAATTGTAATTTGAGTGGCCTAGTAGAGGATTCCCTTCGCTCATCCTAGTTATTGAGGGACCTAAATTGGCCTGAAATAGTTCGTGTAATATAAACCGCGGCCGATGTGTCGCCTTTTTACATTGTGGACTTGGCTGACAGGCTGCCATGTGTCTAGATCAAAATCCATTCAGTAGAACTCGAGTAGCATGTAGCCGGAAACAAATTTCCGTTTCTATTTCATATGAATAAGTAGAAAATAATATAAAAAATAACAAATTAGTAGAAACAGAATTAAACCACTTATATATCACCAGTGAAAATATCTGAAATTGTTATCATTCAGTGTAGTGAATTAATGACGTGATTTAAATAGTTTTACGTACATCGTAATTAATAGAAACATAATAAATATCATTTTACAGGCTTTATTTTAAACATTCTTAACAGTTTGCTGTGACTATATCAATTAGAAACGTGTGGCCTGTGGACAGGTATCGAGATAAACGAATTAATGGCTATCTGTTTCTATCGGATGTATCCATCGTAATGTAATAACGTCAGTCAAGGCAACAAGACGACTTGTTGGACGAGACTTATCCTAAAGCTTTATCAAAGCAAATGGAACATTAATTTAGGATCATTAATTAAGCACTTAAATACATTGAAGATATGCAAAGATGAAGTAACATCAACTTATTTTAATACACCATGTATCACCAGTAAAAATATCTTCAATTATTATCATTTAAAGTAGTGAATTTATAGCGTGATTTAAATAATTTTACGTATATCGTAATTGTTAGGAACATAATAACTATCATTTTATAGGATTTATTTGAAACATTCTTAGCAATTTGCCGTGACTATATCATTTCGGAACGTGTGATAAAATATCATAAAAAGCCAATTCAAAGGTCCATAACAGACTAGTGGTCTGTCGTCAAGTATCGAGATAAATAATCTATCTGTTTCTATCGGATTTATCTATCGTAATGTAATAACGTCAGTCGAGGCAACAAGAGAATTGTTTGAAGAGACTTATCCTAAAGCTTTATCAAAGCAATTGCAACATTAAACTAGGATCATTAATTAAGCACTTAAATACATTAAAGATATGCAAAGATGAAGTAACATCAACTTATGTTAATACATCATATATCACCAGTAAAAATATCTGCAATTATTATCATTTAAAGTAGTGAATTTATAGCGTGATTTAAATAATTTTACGTGTATCGTAATTGTTAGGAACATAATAACTATCATTTTATAGGATTTATTTGAAACATTCTTAGCAATTTGCCGTGATTATATCATTTAAGAACGTGTGATAATTTTTCATATAAAGCCAATTCAAAGTTCCGTAACAGACGAGTGGTCGGTGGTCAAGTATTGAGATAAATAATCTAATGACTATCTGTTTATATCGGACTTATCTATCGTAATGTAGTAACGTTAGTCAAGGCAACAAGACGAGTTGTTTGAAGAGACTTATCCTAAAGCTTTATCAAAGCAAATGTAACATTAATTTAGGATCATTAATTAAGCACTTAAATACATTAAAGATATGCAAAGATAAAGTAATGTTAAATCAGGTTATTTTAATACATCGTTTATGTTCGCGTTAATTAACGAAATTTCCGTTTTCATTGTATTGTATATATAAGGAAAAGCTACCATAAAAATAGCAAATAAATAGAAACATAATTAAGCAATTTATATATCTACAGTAAAAATATCTGCACTGTGACAAAATCTATCACATTTATGGGGAAAAACTGCTTACAGCATTGCTGCCAGCAGTTTACACGCTGCATGGGAACATTGCTGCCAGCAGTTTCCCAGAAGTTACGGCAAAAACTGCCGGCACTAATGTTGCCAGCAGTTTTTCCATAAAATTTGCAATAAAATTAGACGTAATAAAAAAATTACATCAAACTTTACTGCAACATTGCTGCCAGCAGTTTTTGCCGCAAATTTAACAGATTATTTTACAGTGTGAAATTATTATTATTTAGTACAGTGAATTAATAATGTGATTTAAATAGTTTTATGTGCATCGTAAATGTTATTAACATAATAAATATAATTTTACAATCTTGATTTGAAGCATTCTTAACAATTTGGTGTGACTATATCATTTAAGAACGTGTGATGAATTTTCATTGAAAGCCAATTCAAAGCTCCGTAACAAACGACTAAATGAGTGGCCTGTGGACATGTATCGAGATTAATGAACTAATGACTATCTGTTTCTAACGGATGTAACCATCGTAATATAATAACGTCAGTCAAGACTTGTTTGAAGAGACTTAATCTAAAACTTTATCAAAGCAAATACAACATTGTTTTAAGGGTTATTAATTAAGCACTTAAATACATTGAAAATATGAATAAATGAAGCAGTATTAAGTTATTCTAATACATATATGTTCTGTGAGTGTTAGTTATGTATATTATAAATACTTACTAGAAATATATATCAAATGGCAATCTTAAAGCTGTTACCATTAAAAATAAAAATTTTGTGTTTCTTTTTTTTTTCTCGTATACAAATAATCAATTTTCCAAATAAATTGTTTTATAAATCAGGAACGTGCAACAATTAGATCAAAATTTTTAGCTCCCCTCTCCTATCAAAAGTATATATAATTAAAATTAATCTGCGAAATAGTGTATTAAAAAACCCAGGAAATTTTCTTTTATGATCATTAAGTTTATTTAATTAAAATACAATTCTTCGAGAACGAAAAATCATACTTTTAATTCTGTAGGTTCTTTACCGTGACCCAGTAAATGAATAATAAATTTTTTGCACCCCATATTATATAGGAAGATTTTTTATTGTACTTAATAAGTGCATATTAATTTCATTATGAAATTGGGTAATCACTTAAAATTATGATGCAAACGTTTTAATCTAGAAGGTTCTTTTCATTGACTCGGTAAAATGAATAATAAATTCTTTGCACCATATTCTATAGAAAAGCAGTTTTAATGCACTTAATAAGTGTACATTAATTTCACTGTGAATTTGTATAATGACATTAAAATTTACCTTGTTCAATATTTTCTGATTGATCGTGGCGTAAAGAAATAGTTCAGGTTGTTCCGGTAAAGAAATAATATACGTTACACACATAATTACTTACCCATCATACATAGTATAGGGTAAGTCTTGCAATCGTTTTAAAAATAATTTTTTGACGGATTTACACATTTTAGATACTGGAGATTTTAAAAAACGTATATAGAGAAGAAAGTTTTGGGATTGGCACATCCAACTAGTTATCTCTTTCTTTTATTCGGCATTTGTACCCTTTGGCTTTTATTTTCACACAAATTAAGTTTAACTTTAAATACACATTAATATTGCAATTTATCTTTCACAAATCCTTGTACATCATATTCCATATACCCCAGTAGTGTCGGAATATATCGCATACATGTGTCGAAGTGAGACAGACTTTATTCTTTAAAATTACCTTTCGTTAAAAAATATATAAATTAAGCGTTTGAAGAAATTCATAAACGAATGCAAGGAATCTTTTTTTGTCTATTAAACTTTAAATTTTACAGGTAAAAAAATGAAAACGCTAAAAGTGCTACTTTATTTTGTACCATTTTCGTGTATCTTATTTCTACGACGTAACGATTAACTTTGTTTATAAATAATGTTTTAGTTTCAAAATTTATTTGACTTCTAAAAGAAACAAAAGGGTGATATTTATCTGTTTATGTATGTCCACAAACAATATTTCAGGTGGAATTAAATTTTACTTTAGTTGCTGACTGTTACCACAAATTTATTTTTGAAAAATACACAAAAAAAATTTATATTGTTACTAAGTTGTAAATAAATTCATAGTTGAAAAAAGAAAACCTTGTTATACTAACGCAAAAAAAAAAAAAAAACAGGAAACCCAAAATTTTACAACAAAATCCAAACACTGTGTGGAATTGCACATTTTCTCAAATTGTCTGCATTTTCTGTATTTGAACACAATTAATTTCTGTAAGATTCCGATGGGACATATTAAAATTGTGATTATGCACATCAATATACTTGCATGAAGCTAAAAGTGTAGTTAAGTAATATGATGAGTTATTTGAGATTTCTCGAAAGATACTTAGCCTAGTAATAGGTTACACTGTGAAATCTACAGATTATAAAAAATATTTTTTGCATGTTTAAATAATCATTTTGGCAATTACATCTTAATATTTTCAAGTGACGCAATTTCTGCAATTGTAATTTTTAAATGATATTTGTAAAGAAAATGTTTAAATACTATCATTAATTTAGCAAAATTCTTTCTCCAAATTTTTAACCTTTTGATTACGGGGTTGGGACATATGTCGTCCCAGAGACTATTACTTTATTTGATTCTCACCAGTTTCTGAAAACTGTTCTCTGCCATAAAATTAAACCAGTATAATTTCAAGCGTAATATAACTAAAAACAATTATTTTGTAAATTGCGGTGTGACTAAATATAATAATAGTCGCCAGACTTAGTCCGTAAGCAAAAGGTTAATCAAGGATAATGTGTTATTTGATTATTACTGAAGAAAACGAAACGTTTTAATTCATAAAGATATAACAGAATCGATATATTGAGAGTAAAAAAATATCATTAAGACACTTAAGTATTTAAGTTTTTTTTAATTCAATACTAAAATAAAGTGAATATCATTACAACATAACATAACATAACACGATTTAAATACTAATTGTTATCTAAAATTTGCCAACATAATAAATAGTTGCATAACATATTATTATGTGCTAATGTACTTTATAGTAACCTTAATGTATGTGACACACGGATAAAGGGGCATTAAAAGAGGATTGTGGTGACATAAGTAGGAAATGTGTTTTCGAATGTAGAATTCTTTCGGACAAATAAGTGATTATATAGGAATCTTATAATCATAATAAATGATTTAAAGACTCTTTTTAATATCTTTTAAAGCTGAAAAAAATGGTTACTGCCAATTAAAATATATAATAGTTCATAATTCGAATTGATGTAGTCCAGTACATTTTTCTAAAGTCATTAAATACTTAATATAAATTCAAAAATCTTCTTAATACAACATAAAATTTCTAAAGAACACAATTCGTTTCGAAATATATAGCCATTTTTCATCGGCCGCAGAAAAACTTGCTTCGACTTTGAAAGTAGCAGCATGTCAGAGAAAAGCAGAAAGCTCGAAACTTATCTGATTTTATATCCAGGTTTTATCCAGTTAATTTTTTTGGAATTTGAGGTGATCTTCATTTGCACGAATTGTGTTCACATAATTATCCCTCTTTTAATTTTAATCACATATTGCATTCTAAAAATGTGATAAATTAGTGCGACAAATAAATGAGTAGATTATTAAATGTAGCGTAAAAAGTTACAGCTTTTAATGGTTTGAGTAATTTTATGCATTTTCTATAGTTGAACGCAATTCATTTCCGCAAAACACCGGTAGGGGCATATTAAAATTGTGATTATGTACATCAATATATTTGAATGTAGATAAAAATGTAGTTACATAATAAGATACATGAGTTTTCTCGAAAGATATATTGAAGCTTCTTAATAGATTACAAAGTTGGAAATCTAAACATTATAAAATATATTTATTCATGTTTAATTAATCAATTTCGCATTTATATCTTAACACTTTCAAATGATGCAATTTCTGCAAATGTAATTTTTAAATTATATTTGTAAAGAAATATTTAAATACTATCATTAAATCAGGAAAATGTTTTCTTCAAATCTGTAATCAAGGATAATGTGTTTTTTAAAAGTTACTGAAAAAAATTAACTATTTTAATACATAAAGATGTAACATAAAATTAATTTATATACGCAGAATAAAAAAAGCCATTAAGACATTTACGCATTTAAGTTTTTTTAATGCCACGTTGAAATAAATTGCATACCATTAGTGACATAACACCCGTTAAGTACTAGTTAATGTATAAATCTTACCAACATAATAAATAAACGTATAAAATACCATTATGCGCTAATGCACTTAATAGTAATCTTAATGCATATGACACAAGGATAAAGTGGACACTAAACAGGATTACAGTGACATAAGTATTAAATGTGTTTTCCCAAGTAAAATTCTTTACGAACAAAAAAGTTATTGTATAAGAATCTTGTATATAATAGTACTTTTTTTTAAGATCTTTTGAAATAGAAAAAATAAAGTTGAAAAAAAAAAGCATTAAAATGTATAAAAGTTCATAATTAGAAGTGATGTAACCAAGGACATTACTATAAAGCGATTAAATGCAAAAACAAATTCAAAGAAGTTCTTAATACCGCATAAAATTACTAAAGAGCGCATGGCTATTCAGAAAATACAGCTTTTCTTCATCCTGCCTTTCTGTATCTTATTTCTACGTCATATTTACATAAATTATGTTTCAGCTTAAAAATAATTTATTTGACTCGGAGAAGAAAACAGAAGGATGACAGGTACGTATTATATGTTTAAATACGTCCAAAAAAGAAAATATATCAGATGTGGTTAAATTTTTGTTTAATTGTTCATTGTTACCACAAATGTATTTCTCAATAAAGCACAATTAAATTTTTTTATATTGTTACTAAGTTGTAAATAAATGCGTCATTAAAAAAACTTCTTATACTAACGCATAAAAATAGGGAAAACGTAATTTTACGACTAAATCTGAACACGGTGTTGGATTACACATTTTCTCGCATTGTTTGTATTTTCTGTATTTAAACACAATTAAACTCCACAGAATTCTAAAGGGTATATTAAAATTAAAATAATAAACATCAATATACTTGCATGTAGATAAAAAGGTAGATACGTAATTTGGTAAGTTATTTGAGTTTTCTCTAAAGATATCTCGAATACTATTAATAGGTTACAATGAGGAAATCTAAAGATTATAAAACATATTTTTGCATATTTAATTAATATATTTCGCAATTTCGTCTAAACATCTTCAAATTAATTTTTTAAAGGATATTTGTAAAGAAAATGTACAAATACTATCATTCAGCATTCAATACAGTAAAATGCTTTCTGCAAATTTGTAATCAAGAATAATTTCTTGTTTAATAGTTACTGGCAAAAACTAAAAATTTTAATACATAAAAATGTAAAATAAAATTAATCAATATACTCCGAATAACAAAAATGCTATTAAGACACTTACATATTTAAGTTTTTTAACTCATATTGAAATAAAGTGAAAGCCCTTATGGATATAACACCTTTTAAATGTTAGTTGTTATCTAAATCTTGCTAATATAATAAATAAATGTATAAAATACCATTGTGTGCTAATGTACTTTTTGTTAACCTTAATGTATGTGACAAAGGGATATAGGGGGCATTAAAGGAGGATAACGGTGACATGAGAAGAAAATATGTTTTTGCAAGTAAAATTCTTTACGAACAAATAAGTGATTGTATACGAATCTTGTAAACATGTTTTGAAAGATATTTTATAACAGAAAAAAATCCCTGTCGGTTGGCCTACAAGCTTGGCAGTACAAGCGCAGGTAGATTCCGAAATTAAGTTCTCATTTCAACAACAAAATAATAAATATAATTAGAGATAAACCTATATTAGCAATTTTATTTCGCCGCTTAGGAAGAATTTTTAATTTCATTTTTCTGTAATATCTGGTTTTATCAGAATCATCTAAAGCGAAATTCGACTCAAAAAGCCCGCTTTGACGGCATATTTTTAAATATTTTCTAACTTTATGAAAACATAGATCAATACGGCGTCTTATAATAGTTCCTGTTTGAGAGAAACTGCCAATTGAATGCGTTCGAGGGCAAAAATGGATTTAAAAAAGAATAAAAAAAGCAATTTTTTTAATATTTCTTAAATTTTGTTTTTTTTCCTTCTTCTACCCCCTCCCCCTTTTTTCGTGTTAAATATTTTTGCGATAAGAGTTGCTCCTATCAAAAACTTGTAGATACAAAAGTTTTAGATAATATTATGATAATTTATAATAAACGTAATTGGATTTCACATCTTGAGAATTGATGAAGTTATAATTTTTTTCTCCCAAAAACTTTATTTTTTTTTCGTCTCTTGAGTCTATTCTTAAAATTATCAAAAACTTGTCATGCACAAACTTTCGGCCCATTTTTTGAAAGTAATATAAATTTTAACCTGATTCAAAGTCTGTTAAAAAAAAATTCTAGAAATTATTTGCTATGCACCAAAATTTGTCTAGGCACCATAAAAAACGCAAATTTTGGCAAATAATCACAAAAACAGCAAATTTCGTCATAATCCCCCCCCCCCCCCCAAAAAAAACACCCAGAAATTTTATAAATACATATGAAAAAAAAAACAGCAAATTTCTTCAACAGATCGCAAAAAACAACAAATTACTTCAAAAGATCTCTAAAAAATTTGTCAAGTTTGTCTTCAGATATTTATACTTTTATGAAAAAACAATAAAACAATCAGAATTCAGACGATCATCGATTTTTTTTTTTTTTTTTTTTTTTTTTTTAATCGGAGGCGAAATTTAATTCTGCAATGACAGAATCTATATTCAACCTGGTTTTTTTTTTTTTTTTTTTTCTTTAGAAAATTAAGTGGGTAGACATCATAGCTTGGAGGTTATAGTTTGCTTGTTTTTTTTTTTGTTTTGTTTTTTGTTTTGTTTTTTTCGAGTTTAAGGTTTTATATTATTAGGCTTTTGTTTAATGGTGATGCTGACTTCTCCATTGGAAATCAAACATAATCATTAAGTAAATTTGCTGCCCTTAAAGATCAAATTTTAGAAAATCAATGTTTTAATTAAGACGTTATATATATATACATACCTATTTATATATATATATATATATTTGGTTTTCACAAAAACCTTCCTTATTTCCATCTCCTTGGTCCAATTTTAGCCCATTATCGAACCTGACAGATTTACTTTCCCCTTGATTTTATGTATGAGTTTGGAAGAGATTTAAGAAGAATTATAGAAGTTATCGCGTCCATAAAAAAGTGATATAGAGAGATAGATAGGATATATGGATATTTTTTTTACAGATAGTAGTTTCGTGTCTAGGGGTCGTGATCGGTTTGCATCAGCAAATTTTTTTTCAGAAATTCTAACATAGGAACTACCGCAATAGGTAGTATTTTATACGAAATTTACCTAAATATAAAGTTGCCGGCGTTAAAACGTGTAAAAATTCATAATTAGAGTCGATGTAACCAAGGACATATCTGTAAAATGTTTAAAAACTTAACATAAATTCAAAGAACTTCTTAATGCAGTTTAAATTACTAAAAGGCGTAAATCTCTTCGAAAGATATAGCCTGTCTTCATCAATCCCAAAGAAAAGGTATTTCTACATTGAAAGTTGCAGCATGTCAAAGACAAGCAACAGCAAGTGCCTAATTGTAGTTTTTGACCATGATATATATCTGATTCCGTATAGAGGTCAGAGGATATCCAAATTCCTAATCCACGTTCCCTTGAGCTTTTTATTTAAAATGTCTCAAATTTATCGGAATTTCAGGCTGTCTTCGAATACACGAATTGTGTTCACATAATTTTCGCCTTTTTAATTTTAATCACATATTGCATTCTAAAAATGTGATGATTAGGGGGACAAATAAATGAATAGATTATTAAATGTAGCGTAAAAAGTTACAATTTTTAAAATTTTGAGTAATTTTATGCATTTTCTTTATTTAAACACAATTCGTTTCCGCAAAATTCCGGAGGGCATGGTAAAATTTTGATTAGGCACATTAATATATTTGACTGAATATAAAAATGTCGTTAGTAATTTGGTAAATTATTTGAGTTTTCTTGAAAAATATCTTGAAGCCTATTAATAGGTTACAATTTGAAATCTACAGATCATAAAATATGTTTTTGCATATTTAATTAATCAGTTTCTGAATTATGTCTTAACATTTTCAAATGATGTATTTTCAAATAATGGAATGTTAAAATGATATTTGTAAAGAAAATGTCTAAATACTATCATTAAATCTGCAAAGAGCTTTCTTTAAAATTGTAATCAAGGTTAATGTGTTGTTTAATAATTACTGAAGAAAACTAAACGTAACATAAAATTAATCGAAATACTCAGAAAAAAAGAATGCTATTAGGACATTTACGTATTTAATTTTTTTATGTAATGCTGTAATAAAGTGAGTGCCATTACAGACAAAACACTCTTTAAGTATTAGTTGTTAACTAAATCTTGCCAAAATAATAAACACACGTATAAAATACTATTATGTGCTAATTTACTTTATAGTAACCTTAATGCATGTAACACAAGGATAAAGGGGGCATTAAAAGAGGATTACAATGACATAGATAGGAAATGTGTTTTCGTAAGTAAAATACTTTATGGACAAATAAGTGATTGCATAGTAATCTCGTAAACATTGTACGTTTTAAGAACTTTTAGGAAAAATAATGTTGCCGGCATTAAAACTTTTAAAAGTTCATAATTAGAAATGATGTGGCCAAGGACATTTCTATAAAGTGATTAAATACTTAATATAAATTCAAACAACTTCTCTTAACCTTCCCACTGCCGCGACCAGATATATCTGTTCACTAGGCTGCAGGTTTCACTGCAGTTGTAGCTTTATTTAAATTAATATAGGTACTAATAATATAATCCAGTTTTAAGAAATTAAGTTATGTTTGATGCTTTTGAGATGATTGGCGCCGGTTGGTCTTGATCCAAGAACTTCAGGATCAGGAGGCAAGTGCGTTAACCGTTGAGCAAAAGGCCAAGCCAGTTATTCGCAGGTAGTAACTCGCTTTATACTGATCCTGTGAGGTGAGATGCGCTACACTTTCAAGGCTTATAAGCATATACGTAACAAAAAAAAATACCATGATAGAAATCCCTCATTTATGAAAATTTAAAATAAAATGCAGAGAAAAAAACATTACAATTTTGCCCTTATGCTCGGCGGTCAGGAGGTGAAAACCTTGGGGACGAGCGACCGAGTTACGCGCCAATGAAGTGCTCAGAATCCTTCTTTACCCTCACCATTTTTTATGTCAAATCTGCTTTATTTAATTGAAACAATTTTCTCGATTCAATAAGGAATAAGTTTCTGTTTTTAAAAATCGGTGACAAAAGACTAAAAATTTCTTAAAAGTCTGCCATCGCAAAGGAGTTAATATACTATGAAATTACTAAGCGCAAGGCTTTTCGAAAAATATAGGCTTTTTCATCAGGCGCAGAGAAAACGTGCTTTCACTTTGAAAGCAGCAGCAAGTCCCTGAATTGCAGTTGCTGTTCTCGATACTTATCTGATTCTCTATCCAGGTAAAACTATATTCAAATTCGTAATACACGTTCACATGTCTTTTTTAAATAAAATGCCTCAAATTTACCAGAATTTTATGCGACCTTCAAATACGGGAGCTTTAGTTCACACAACTATCGCACTTTTTATTTTAATCGCATACTGTATTGAAATAAATTAATTTGACAATAAATATTAATTTGAAATTTAAATGAATAGTTTAATATACGCAGCGTAAAAGTTACAATTTATAAATTTTGTGTTCATTTTAAATCTTTATTTGAAAATTGTAAAAAAAATTTTGTCCCCTTAAATTAACTATCTGATTAAAGTCGAAGCTGTCTAAACAAATCGTCTAGTATTTAGTATCTAAATAAAGAAAAAACAAGTTTTCAATCTCAATGACCTGAAAATTTCTTAAAGTAATTAATTAACGAGTATTCAAGAATTGACTGATTGGTTACTTAATTGATGCAAATATTTTATTATCTGTTTTCTCCAATAAATAAACAAATAAAAAAATAAATAAAATAAAAATTGGTATTTTAATGTAAAAACTTCAGATTCAAACCATAATCATCATATTTAAATCTTAATAGATCTTTAAATAGCTATAAGATTTCTTAAATTTAATCAATTGGCTCTCAAATTATTAAATATTTAAACAATAGTTGATTGATTGATTCTCATGCATTATCCCAGTTTTCTGAAAAATTAATTTAGAAATCAGAAAAGTATAAACTGAAGATTGTAGCTAGAAACATTTAAGTGTATCCTTAACAACATGAGGACCACGTCAGTCACCAGTGACTGGCACTGAACTTTTCAGTTAGGCCGCGTCAGTCACCGGTAACTGACAGTATACAATACGTTAAAAATTTTTAAAAAGTAACATTCGAAATAAATTTTAAGTATTTTCAGGGTTGTATCATAAATGTGCTAAATATTTCTTAAAAAAATAATTTAATGCGTTTTAATAAACACAGTACTCTTAAACACGGTTGCCTTTCGTATGTATCACAAACTGTAGGAACTTTCATTAATTTTCTGACCATACATCCACCAAATTATGTCGCATTTTCTGAGTAACTTGCTTTAAAAAACCGTCACACTTTAGAAACTTTTACAGTTTTTACTTTCTTCTATCTTCAATAGAAGAAAGTATTGTAATCGAAATTTTTTCGGCTTCCGGTTTTCGACGGATTTACTCGTTTTAGGCGTCAGAGATTCCAAAAAACATGTTTTTAGAAAATGTCTGTCTGTCCGTGTGTCAGTGTGTGTATTTCTGAGTGTCCGTATGTCGCCATTCTACCATCAAAAAGTGTATGAAGATATGCATAAAATTGAACCAAATATTTGGAGAATCTTTTTGGCTGTAGCGCAGGTTCTCCTTCAATTTAGAAAAATTCCGCCGGAAGAGGGCGCTGCAATAACAATTTTTGTGCCATTTTCAATATTGTACCGACTAATAGTGTATGAAGTTATGCATCGAATTGAAGGAAATTTTTTGTGTCAGTGTTTGGATATGACTAGTTTGTCCTACCTGAATTTGAAAAAATCCGCCAGAAGGGGGCGCTGCAATAGCGATTTTGAGCTATTTTTAATATTTTACCACAGAAATATTAAAAATATGGATTGTATGGATTTATTCATGGAATTCAAAGAAATTTTTTATATAAGTGTTTGACTATGGTCAGAAGACCCTCCCGAATTTTGAAAAAAAATCCGTCGGAAGGAGGTGCTATAATCGCTATGTCTGTGCCATTCGTATTATTTTACCATTAAAAATTGTACAGAATGTCATTCATAGAAGTGAACTAAATTTTTGGTATATGATTTTTTTGGAGTAAGGCGAGTAGATCCTTCTTGAATTTGAAAAAAAAAAAATCGGCTATCGTTCTACTGTTCATCGGCTCGTGTAGATGCGAAAACTCGTTTTAATTCCGATTAATTGACAGAAGCAGAAATTTAAGATTCAAGTCATAGTTGGTATAGTATTGAATTAATAATGTTAACTCATTAACATGTGTAACTGAATTTTGAAATATTAAAATGTACGTATGAGATAGAAGAAAGTTTTAGGACTGGCACATCCAACCAGTTTTTAGTATATAAATAGATAGATAGGTAGGTATATTGCGTAACCGGAATCCTATTTCTCGGCCCAAACGAAAGGATAGACAAAGTAGACTTCACAATCAACTTGTTAATAATAAGTTTTGTAATTTTTTTATGCAACCATTTCTGAGACTTATCAGGAAAAATGATCAGACAGACAAAAGAAAACATTTGCTGTTACTTTTGAACTATACGTTATCTAAATAGTCGAATGAACTTAGATTTTTTTTAAATCAAAGATAGATATTTTCATTTTTATACATTAATATACTACGTGTACTTAGAAGAAAACGAGTCTGTTTAGATTCTTGATTTCATCTTTTCAGCAGTACAATTTATATATATATATATGTATATAAAATAAAGTTTTTGAAGGAAAGTACTTTTCAATATCATAACAAATCAAGAAACGTCTTTTAAAAATTATTTTAGTTTATTTAAACTAACAGCGGACACTTTTTTTCTTCATACAAATCAATATGAAGGCTTTTTCAGAAAGAAACATAAATTTGCATTCATCTTCAGGACGTATTTTTCTCAAAGCTTTCTTGCTTTTCTGGCTCCTTTGATATGCAAATTAATCCAAAAATGGAAAACTGACAAACTGAAAAACTAGCTTAAATTCTCCGGCTTCTTATGTCGCCTCTAAAGATTTTCTCCCCAAAGAAAATCATTAGAGCAGCGGAAAACCTAAATCTTTCTGAATAGCTCAAGTTATTTTTAAGAAAATTCGAAAAGAAAAAGAAAAGAATCAGCAATCAAATGCTATGATGTTAAAGAGACATTAGAAAGTTTAAAATGTTTATTAAATTAAAGCATTTAAAGATACTTTTTAGTAAATAGGTATCTACTTATTAATATGTTTATTCTACATACAATAGCTGTTGAAACAGAAAACAAAATCAATCGTCAAGTATAGATTATGGAACACTTTCCAACAGATCCAGAATACTTTGAAGAATCTTAAATCGTTTAATAAGAAGAAAGAAGAATCCAAGTAAACAATTTAGAAAACACATAATGCTAAAAATTTTAAACAAAAAATACTTTTCGAATTACTTATAGATCATTTTATTATTCATAATATAATATATTCCAAAGAAAGTACTTTTAAGTAGATTCATGCTTATCATGAAAGTGTATAATAAAAGTCAGAGGTTGAGTCTTTTACAGTAAAACAACTGTTCCAAACTTGAAATTAAAAAAAGGTGGGAGGATATACTGCCAAACTATTCCAAAGTTCAACCAAAGATGGAGGGCTCAGATTATTCTGAGCATGTTATATTAAATTTCTTGATGTTGTATGATAATGTTTAATTACACATTTACTTGGAACTCGTATTTTTAAATTAACTTTTACTTAAACTCGTATTTATAAACTTTTCATTGCAAGGAGAATTTTTGAATTTATAGAACATTTATAGGATTTATATCGTTTTTAACTCACGAGGAATGTTAGTTTGTCTAACTTGAACACACTTTATTTTCAATACCAAACATGTCAAACAAAGCATCAATACTTAGTGTCAATAATGAAAATTCGAGCATGTTTACGAGATTTAGACTACTGGCAGATGGCAGACGACAACGCACAAATCGAAGTCATAAACCATTTTCAACTACATTAAAAAATTAACATTTAAAAGACATTTAAAGATAAATAACAGATATTTGATAAAACTAAAAGGAATAACAATATTAACTGCAATAGACGTTCAAAGTTGCATATTAGCTCATTACTACTACAAATATCAATAGAAAACAACAAACCAATTGTTTGCGCATTTTATGCTTCAAATTACACCATTTAAATTATTAAATCACCATGTAGTTGTATTTTTAAGACTAAATGCTGATGTTTAACTAATATTTAAAGATATCCTAAAATAGTTAAAATAAAACATTCTGAAAATTTTCTTTAATGACAAAATATTTATTTAAAAAAACTAAAAATTCGGCTTTGATAACTGGATAATGACATAAGTAATTTACAATATAGTTAACCGGGGAGGACGCGCGCAGGGCCTAAAAGACCCGGAGTACGTATGGTTTATACAATTGCAACCACTAATTTTTTAAAGTAATCTTCAACTTATTTTATCGCAAGATTTGTAATACTTGATTCTGTCTAAATAAAACGACTGTTTTACTTTTATTTTATTGGAGATAAAGTTAAAATCATTCATACCCTGGGGTAAGCGCGCGTTCTCTCGGGTTAAGAATGTATAACTATTGTTATGTAATCTAATGTGAAAAAATGAAAGAGAATTTCATAACAATTAAAGTTGTTAAATAATGTTTCAACAAATATAGTTCAAAACTACCAGGAACTGGGCAAACATACTTCCTTTAACCATTTAAGACCCAATCCGCACGATCATGCGCTTTAGACAATCTTTTAAATTGTAGCTTCTGAGTTGTATACAATAAAAACCCAAATGCAACGATCATTCTGGTTTGCAGAAGAAATAAAGTATCATTTTTTATCAATAGATAGTAATTGTAGTACATGTTTTAATTTCATATGGCATGACTAACTTTGTTTACAATCTCAATCGGGTCATAAAGGGTTGACAAGTGAAGATGTGAACACATGAATGCTTTGATGGGATACCCTATTGCAATGGTACCCCATTCTCTCTGGATAAGTAATTGTGTATCACACCATTCACTCTAAAAAAATATTCTTCTAATGACGGAGATTGTACTGGCAACAGTACTGTCAGCATATTTTCGAGAATTGACGAATATTCTTTTTTTTCCCTCTGTTACAGGAGGTAAAGTATCCGTCAACTGAAGAAAGTTGAAGCTTCTGACATTGGATTCGAACAAGCCATCTTTGCATTATGAGGCGAGCATGTTAGCATTGAACTATAGCTGCAAAGCAGATAAACGCTTTGTAGTAAATATGTTTAGATCAGATGGGTATGATTTGATCAATTTCTTAAAAAAACTTTAAGTGTGAAATTAATTTAGAGAAGATTTCGTCTAATGACATTGTGGGTGGTGTTTAATTATTCTTTTTGTAGATTTATTTTATGGAATTTCACGCTGCTACCTAAAATGACTGCTACCACGTGGTTAAATGTTTTACAGTTTTCGCTCCGTACCTTTAATCCTCTTAGGGAAAGAATTTCTGAAATAACTAAAATTTTTATTTAATTATTCTTTTAAGGAGTTTGATATCCTGAATTTCTCGCTTTCAACGACTCCTGAGATATCACGAAGCATCTTAAAATTTTCAACCCCTTAAGTGTAAATTTCAAAATTTCTGAAATACGAGATAAGTTATTTATTTAGTAGATTTTTTCTATTAAATTTCGCACTTCTAAAAAAAACGCCTGCTGAGATATGGTCAAATTTTCTAAAACATTCGCTTCCTTTTTTTTGGAGAGGAGGGGGGATTTCTAAAATCGTTGAAATACGTGTTTAATTACTTATTTAGTAGATTCGTTTTCCGGAAATTCATGTTCTTACATAAAACGGCTGCTGAGATATTGCAAAATGTTCTAAAATTTTGACTAACCTTTAATCACTTAGGAACAAAATTAATAAATTCGTTGAACACTGTGTTTAATTATTTTTTTAGTAGATTTTTTTTCTGGAATTACAGACTTCTACTTAAAGCGATTGCTCTGATATGCCAAGTGTTCTAAAATGTTCGACCCTCTCCTTTCTAGAGGGAGAATTTCTAAAATCGATGAAAAGTGCGTACTATTTTTATCAGATTTAATTTGCTTATACCTAAATCGGCTGCTGAAATATGCTAATGTTCTAAAATGTTCGTCCCTCACTTTAATCCTCCTAGAAAAAGAGTCTCAAATAATTTAAACATGTGTTTAACTATAAATAGTATATATATATTCTGAAAATAATGCATCATACCTAAAACAACTGTTGAGGTATTCCATGTGTTTTTAAATGTTCTACACTCCCCTTTTACCCCCCTTAGCCAAAAGAATTTATAAATTCGCTGAAACCTGTGTTTCATAATTTTTTAGCAGACATTTCAGGTTCCTATAAAACACGGTGGCTGCGATATTCCAAGTGATTTAAAATTTTCTATCCCAACCCCTTTTAACCCTTTTAGGGGATAAATTTCTAGAACTGCTTAAAAACGTGTTTAATAATTTTTTAGCATATTGTTTTCCTACAATTTCAGGCTGCTACCGAAAGCGGCTGCTGAGATAGGGCTTCATGCTCTAAAATTGTCTATCCCCTTTTAACACCCACAGTAAAAAAAAATTAAATCCTACCCTAGTGCTCACTTAGTCATAATAAGTATGTTTTTCCCAATTTTCATGCTTCTAGGTTCAGTAGTTTGGACTGGGCGATGATGAGTGAGTGAGCGGTATATTCCCTTTTATGTGTATAATAGCGGGAAAGACCGAGCTAATCGCGTTTAGAAATTGGCTTTGTATTCTATTTGTTAGTTATTATTACTATATCATTCTCGTTATTTTAGATTCAATTAGCTTGACCTGAGTAATGATGATCCAAAAATGATCCATTATCAATTTTTTTCCATTAACTAAAGATTTTGTGATAGCTCTGTCTCAAAAACTGATCCACGGATTTTCAGCAAACTTCAGATTCAGTTATATGTTGACATAAATTGTTACTGACTAGATTTTGGTTTAGACCACCTAACCGATAACGCTGCTATGCTGCATTTTTTAGAAAGTATTAACATGCATAAGATAGAAGAAAGTTTTTAGATTGCCATTTCTGACTAGTTTTATATTATAGTAACAAAAAATCAATATATTATTAACTTTCATAAGGCATTGTACATTTTAAGATTTTACCATGCACTATGCTTTAAAATACAATACAATTTATGGTACAAGTTATTGTTACATAATTTTACCACACAACATGCTAAGGTATACTATATAGTTTATGGTGCAAACAATCATCAAATAATTTTCCATACACTATTCCATACACATGGAACACTATTGAATGTATGGTAAATTTCATTTCCCTGTAATTTTAATATATACCTTACTATGGAATACCATATAATGTATGGTATATATCATTATCCTATAACTTTACCATGCACTTTGTTATGGAATACCATAGAAAGAAGAATGTTTACCTTATGAATACAGTATATTTACATATAATGACATAATTCTTTTTGATTTTCCATATAAAACCATATGTTTCCCTAAAAAATCCTATATCTTTTGCTAAGGGTAATTATGGGTAATTAAGGGTAATCTGATATTCTTGTATGCGTAGGTGGTATCTACGAAAGTTCGATGTGTTTTGCACTGGTGTAGAAGAATTAATTTATCAATCCAGCATTATAGAGGCCAGTAATTCAAATCATCATATATATATATTTTTTTTTTTTCAGAAAGAAGAGTAAATATGATGACTCATTTGAACTCACAAAAATAAGATTGTTGAAACTTACACTTAGTCTACTTACAAAAATTATTAAAACTTTTAATGTTTGTTACATTTTTTTGTAATTAAACGCCTGTCTAGCAAAATTTATATGCAATGTTAATTAGTAGACGTTATTACTAATTTATTTGTACCGAGTTAGTAAAAAGAATTCTCTTTTTTTGTACTAATAGTTAAATTAAGTTATATGCTCTCTATTTTCTTTTTTTTCATATTAATTTAATTTATCGTTGTAGTTTAAATCATATTTAAATGTGCCGTAAAATAAAAACAAAATTACAAACACTGCCCATAGTTCTTTTAAATATGAAATACAAAAATATTTAATTCAGAAATATTTTAATTAATAAATATAAATTTTCTGAATTAATATAAATTTTGTGGTCCAGAAATAACTTTCCTAAATCACTAAGTCTTTTTATTACATCGTATTAATAAGAAATTTTTATAGACCAACAGATTTTTTTAAATTAATTATTCAAACTAATTACGATTTAAAAATAAGGATCATTTGCATTTTCCAACATTTATCTCAAACAATGCAACCACAACTGCATTATTCATTAAAATAATACCTAGTTATAAATATAAAAAGTTTCTCCAATAGAAAAATTATTCTGAAATAAACTATATGAAACAATTAGCTTTGTAAAAAGTAATTATTTGTATCCTTTAAAAACAGTTCCTAACGGAGTTAACAGAACCATATTCAATGCATTATCTCTTAAATAAAACAAATACTTCTTGTTTTCAAATTTTTTCAAGACGATTTAAAAACATTTAAGTCTTTTAAATCAATGTTTTGCAATTAATCTGTACTAATATAATAAAGAAATAAAGTTCGTTTGTTTATTTCTTTCTTTGAAGTAGTCTCTGCAACTACCCAACCGATTTCAAAAGTAATGGCATGGGAGCGAGCGATCAGGGAAAACACAATCCAAATAACGGTTATATACCACTATTTTGTTAAAGAAAAATTCATATTCTTCAAACCCTTTATAGTATTCGAAGTATTTTCCATAAGAAAATACTAGTAGTTCCTGTTTTGTTTGACTGTGTTTATCCTGATCACTCGTCTTCCTGAATGGTATCAAAATAATGGTGTTAGTCACGGTTACAACATAGGCTACATCTTAAATCCATGCAACAACCATGCAGCAGAAGCAAAACACGTTCTAAAAATTAAAAATACGACTTTCGTGGAATGGGATAGCCTAAAAACATGAAATGTGGACTGGTAGATACTTAAAATATATAAATGATGTTTAAGATTATTTCATAAAAGGGGTCAAAATGCGTAAAAAAGCGTTCTAAAAACTTTCTAAATGGCAAACTTTACGGTATCTTAGGAAGTATCGAACCAATTTTAAAAATAGCGGTGTCAAAATGATGGCGGTAACCTTCGCTGCAACATAGGCTTTAATTTAATTCAGATTCTCTATCTCAAAGAGATGTGTTGGAGCAAATAACATTCTAAAAATGCGATTTTTGAGATACTGAAGGGACTAGAAACATGAAATTTGCATCGCAATTAACTATTGAATGTAAATTATGTCTAACAAACATTTATTTTTAAAAAATCGAAACTTTAATGGGATGATAATGCGCGAAAAAGGTTCTAAGAAACGTTCGAAATGGGGAATTCTATCCAATCTCAGGAAGTATTAAACCGACTTAAAAGCAATGGCTGGTAATTGATGGTGATAGTCCTTTCTCTAACATAGGCTCTATTTTACGTCATTGTCACTACCACCTTAGAGTTGTAGGAACAAAAAACGTTCTAAATTGCATTTTTTTAGTCTTACTGAAGTACTTAGAAACATGAAATTTGACATGGTAGTTACTTATTAGATAAACTTATTTCTAAAAACATTTCCTAAAAAATCGAAATTAACGAGGGGTAGAAATGGGAGAAAAGCGTTCTAAAAATATTCTAAATTGTGAATTCTACGCAATCTGAGGAAGTACCAAATAAATTTCAAAACATGTGAATGAAAATTGATGGTGACAACCCCTGATCCAAGATACTTTTATTTTATGTCGGTGCCAGTGCCCCATAGGAACCAAAAATATTGTAAAAGTGCGATGTTTGTGTTTCTGGAAGTCCTAGAAACATGAAATTTGGCATGACAGCATATATTAGATATAAATGATCTATAAGAACATTTCTTTAAAAAATCTAAATTTAAGAGTGATGATGACACGCGTAAAACATTCTAAAAATATTTTAAATAGCGATTTCTACGCAGTTTAAGGAAATTATAAATCGATTTCAAAAACAATAATGGTTCGAAGTTCATGGTGAATGGTAATAGCCCCTACTCTAACCTTTTTTTCATGTCGTTGTTCCGACCAACGCAGAGTTGTAGGAACAAAAACCGTCTTAAATCCTGATTTGTTTAATACTACAGGAGCTACAAACTTATAATAAGTCACGGATATTTACATGAAAGTTATACAGTTATACATGATTTCTAAGAACATTTTCTACAAAAATCAAAATTTAAAGAGGGTTAAAATAAGCGAAAAGCCTTTTACTCACTCTCAAGAAGTATCAAATCGATTTAAAAAATATTGGTTGCAAATTGATGGTGGCATTAAGTGCTCTAACGCAGCGCAGGTTAAACTTTATGTTGTTGTTACTACTACGTAGAGATGGCAGTAGCAAAAAAATATTCTAAGTTGCGTTTTTGTGAAACTGAAGGCACTACATACATTTTGAATGGGGTACTACATACTACATAGGATACTACAAACATTTTAAATTTCGGCACTTAAAAGATGCAAATGCTTTCTTAAAACCGTCAAAAGAAATTTTTTAATTTATCAGGATGAAGGAAGTGAAAAGCATTTTAAAAACGTTCTAAATTTTTATTTTTATGCAATCATTTTAAATGCCAAATAATTTTAAATAATAGTTGCAAATTGGTGGTGATAGAACCTTCTTAAACGTAAGCTATATTTTAGAAGCTATATTTTAGGTCACTGTCGTTAGATGGTTTAACACATTCGCTGCCGCTCACGCGAAAGCGCGTGATATGGCCCAACGATAAGGGGCCACTCACGCGCCAGAGCGTGATGTGGGATGATTTCGAATTGTCAGTCACGAGCTGGCGCGGGAAAATCTTTCATTGATTCTTTGTTATAAAAAGTCAATCGGCTTTTGGGAAAAACCCACTTCTACAGTGCGGCATAAACTATCAACACATCTTTACGTAAGTGGCAGCGAACGTGTTAAAAAAAAAGTTTTGATTTCTGGGATATTGAACAGGCTAGAATCTTGTAATATGGCATAGTAGTTTTTCGATAAAATGCAAAAGCTCTCTAAGAACAGGGGAAAAGAAATTCGAAATTTAAAAAGAGTGGAGTGAAGGAAGGGTGTGAGAAGCATTCTAATAAAGTCCTAAGTTACGATTTCTATTTAAAGCAGGAAATAACGAGCCGATTCGAAAAGTAATGGTTGTGAATAAATAGTGACAGTCATTAATCCTACACATGCTACATTTTATGCCGGTTCCAGTACCATGTTCGGTTGACAGGAACAAAAAAAAAAAAAAAAAAAAAAAAAAAAAAAAAAAAAACCCTTTAAATTTTTTCTAAATTACGTTTTCTATGAAATATTAGGAAATACTAAACTGATTTCAAAATTAATCTAGACAGTTTTAGACTAAATAATGATGACAGTCCCTGTTCAACGTTGGTGTTTTATGTTGGTTCCACTACCACCAGCTGTTAGTACCGCTCAGCAAGAAGCTTGTAATTTGGCATGATGTCTAATTTTAAGATTTAAAAAAGTACTTAGAAGATTTCTGAAAAAATCAAAACTTGAAATGAATACTGAAATGGGCGTAAAATTGAGCATAAAAGCTTCAAAATACTTTTTAAATTATCATTTATTTGGAATTATTTCTTCTTATTTATTTAAGCCTCATATCTCTCTTATGCTGTGTAATAATGAAGTTTACTTCAATGGAGACTTAATTAGTAACTTTCGAATTATTCCTAAAATATAATTTCTTCTAATAACATTTAGCCTAAAAATATCATTTGGCATATTTCAACTATCACGCGAGCAAAGTCGCAGGTTTGGCATTAAACATTTTCTATTCTTCATTGTGAACAATAAAAATATATGGCTAAAATCCATAACTATGAAGGCAGTTTTTTGTTAATAAACTATAAAAATTTATTTATAATTAACGTTCTAATTCAGAATTGCGTTATATATTTAATGTGTCCCTATTATTAATACGTAATAATATTTTCAATTTCTGATACTGCATAAAGTTTTGAAACTGTTTAGTACATACATTTAAATTACTCTTGTTAACCAAAACTATTTTTTTTTCAATAAGACCGAAAATTTTATTACAGCACATTTATCAACCTAAGTTAATGTGATTACCAAACAATTCACTTTGCGTTTTTTTAACTCAAATTGCATAAATCTATGCTACAATGCAGTTAGAATTCGTATTTTCTAGCAACTGTCTCAAACAATGTAAATTTAATAATTTAAAATAATTTTGTAGAATTTATTAAAACAATCGCTATTATTCAAGTGAAAATAAATAACGTGTCCAGACAGAAAAAAAATCTTACATAATTTACTTAAACAATTACCACTGTAAAAAGAATTTATATGCATCATTAAAAAGAGGGATTTAAAATAAATCTGATATGGTTTTAAAAAAAATACTGAATAATGTTGCACGTAAATAAGCATTTTTTCTCTTAGTAAAGGTATTTAGGATAATTTAAAAGATATTTCGGTCCATTGAATTTATGATGATATGTAAACAAAGCATTAATTAGCAATCCCGTTTTACTATTCTATATTTTTTCATCTTTTATAAAATTATGTATAAAAAATTTATAACTAAGTGGCAATCGTCTTTTTTATGTAAACAAAAAATGTTAATAGCCCATATTTTAAATTACTACTGGGCAATAAATTTAATATATCTTTAATTTAAAACACTGTATATTAAGTGAATTGATGCATTTAGTTTTTAAGATTTTTTGATAGTCATTTATGAATAAAGAGTTAAAGAAATAATATTTTTTTACATCAATATTTATGATTAGTTCGAAATTTAAATATTGCAACTTTATTGGTCAAAATTAAATCTTTAAAATATCTGAAATACAACAATACTTTTTATTACAACTATTGTTACGCAAATAGATTAAATCTAAATGTATGAGCGCAATTATGCACTATGTTCGAAATTTATCTTCATAAATTTGATTATCTGTAAAACCTAAATTAAGTAAGATAGCGAAGTTCAGTTTTGTGTGCGATATAAAAATCAGTCATAAAATTTTACTTGTATTAAAAAGAATATTTTTGCTGTCAGGTGTAACACAGTAAGATCCATAATTGATGATGGCTACATCACACGAAAAATATTCAAGAGAAAATCTAAACGAAATATAATACATTGAATTTTATAAACTTACTGAGGTTTCCGGAACAAAAAAACGGAATATACTGGTTTTAATGCAAAGAGATACTTACATTTTGTTAAATTCAAATTCTAATAACTCAGTGGATTTTGGTTGTAAAAGAATGGAACTGCACTGTTTTATTTTGTGTCCAAATAACTGTAAATGTATTAATATCTCTTTTTGTTGTTGTTGACTTTGGTTTTAGCCAATGTTTTCGTCGGTATCTTCGCGTATCGTTGGTGTATCCACGTGATCTCGTTACATTTTCCGTAAATATAGGGGGGACACTTTTTCTTGATCAGTGTGACGTTGTTTCTGGTCATATGTGCATCTCTCCGCGCGTCTGTTAAACAATTGTCTTTATTTTTAGTATATTTTCTCTTTTTTTAATTGATTGCGAGTTATGAGACGAAAGAAGTTTCCAGTGCCACAGCATTTGAAAGAAGCTGGCCAGGAACACGATCGTGTTGAAGAAGAATGTTATTGAAAACACAAGAGTAGCATTAAATTTTCTGAAATTGGCCTTATTTTCGGGAAATCGCCATCTTCCATAAGTTCCATTAAGGCAGAAAGGAAAATAGTAAAGAAGCTAACGTAGTGAAAAGTATGAATGTGCTAATGAAACTGAAATCAGAAACAATTAAAAATATATAATTATGTAATGTTTGTTTCTATCCTAACTACTTAGCGGTCTATCTTTCTATCGTATAACAGGAGGTCGAGAGTGCTCTATCCAATCTCACAAGCTGCTTGTCGTGAGGGGCAAGTGCCCCAACAGGCATATCACCAAATTATGGAACATTTCCTCTGTATCTCCCGCTTTTAGTCGCGGAAGGACAGTTCATGCCTCAGCGGCTGAGTTCAGTTTGTAATTTTTTTTTCTTCTAAGTAAAAAATGTATTTTTTAAGACTAATAAAAACGACGTGGAGAGACACTATGTTCTACATACATGGCTTCCTTGTCTCAGCAGTCCCTCTTGTTCATTCAAACGATTGAAAAAGCTATTATTAATTTGGAACATGCAAAAATTGGCCTTATTTTCGGGAAATCACCATCTTTCATAAGTTCCATTAAGGCAGAAAGGAAAGTAGTAAAGAAGCTAACGTAGTGAAAAGTATGAATGTGCTAATGAAACAGAAATCAGAAACAATTAAAAATATATAATTATGCAATGTTTGTTTCTATCCTAACTACTTAGCAGTCTATCTTTCTATCGTATAACAGGAGGTCAAGAGTGCTCTATCCAATCTCACAAGCTGCTTGTCGTGAGGTGGCAAGTGCCCCAGCAGGCATATCACTAAATTATGGACATTTCCTCTATATCTCCCGCTCCTGGTCGCGGAAGGACAGTTCATGCCTCAGCGGTTGAGTTCAGTTTGTAATTTTTTTTTACTTCTAACTGAAAAATGTATTTTTTAAGACTTTAATAAAAACGACGTGGAGAGACACTATGTTCTACATATATGGCTTCCTTGTCTCAGCAGTCCCTCTTTTGCATTCAAGCAATTGAAAAAGCTATTATTAATTTGGAACATGCAAAAATTGAATTGTCTGGTTTTTTTCGGAGACCATCATCTGTAAAAAAAGCCAGGCTACACTGAGAAACATTTGGGGAAACGTTACTCCGTAAAATTGGTGGCAGCATTGCTGCCTCCAATTTTATGGAGTATTTTAACCGTTAAAACCGGTGTAACATTGTCATGTTACACCAGTAATATATGTTTAAATTACACCATTGCATATGTGAAAACAATTACTCCATGAAATTGGAGGCAGCATTTGCCCCCATTTTTACACCAATTGTATGGAGTAACATTTCCACAAATGTTTTACAGTGTATGGTAAAGCGATCTTAATCAGAAAATTCTTGTTATAAGTGCTAGTCTTAATGACTTTAAGATCAAAAGAGACTGATTCGAAAAATTCCAGAGCTGCATTGGCGTAACTAAGCACGGCGAAGATGCGAATTGGAACAATTCTAAGGCCAAAAAATTTGTGTCCGAATTCATCTATTATGTAGAAACTGAAGGATTCATCTTCGAAGATGTCTTCAACTGTAACTAAACTGGTCTATTTTGGGAAAAATACTCATGAGAACTTAATTATATGGCAAAAAAAGACGCTATAACAATAAACCAGTGAATAATAGGCTAACTAATTTGTTGTGCGGTACTGCTAGTGATAATTGCAAAGCCCTTACATTGTGCCTTTCAGAAATTTCTAGAGATAAAAATGACATAAAAATGCTGATTAAACTGTGTGTATGTAGAAGTCGAAAAAGGAAATATAAGTAGCAAGGCATATTTGCATTGATTGGATGAATGAAGCGTTGATACGATTAAAACAAATACCTCTAAGATAATCAGTTGCTCTTCAATGCCTCTTGGTAATGGACAATGCTTTTAAAAATCATCCATATTTGGAATATCCATTGATGGAGGAGTTAAAATTTAACACAATCAAGAACTTTTTCTCTAATACCACATTTCACATCCAGCCTATTGAACAAAGTATCATTTCAAATTTTAAAAAACTCTAAACAAAAGTACTGCTTAAAAGGTGCTTTGAGTTGAAATCAAATACAGAATTTTCATAATACAGTCTGAATTAACATAATAAATAAAGCTTAGCAGGGATTTACATTTAGGCTTGCGAACTCTGCCTGGAAAAAATTATGGCCAGAATTTGCATGAAAATTATTTAGAAGGCTTTAAGCCTTTCCTCTGATGTACCCACACGTGTGGTTCAGTCGGTTGTTGATTTCAGGAAGTTCGTGGGTTTGGAGATGAGTGAGGAAAATGTGAAAGAGTTGCTGACTCAACACAGTTAAGAACTCGCCACTGAAGATCTACGAGATCTTCATCTAAATGTGAGACAGACTGCAGACGAAGAAATTGCTTCAGATGCAAAGAAAAGACAGAGTAGAATGTGCCTTCTTAAGAGATTAAGGAATTATTTTCCCTTTATTGAATAAGGTATACAGGTTTGCGGGGAAAACTTATCCATACATAGCTGTTTCAAACCGGGTCTATAACTTATTTAATGATAAAAAGTTTCCAAATTTTAGAGAAATTATAAATAATCTACAGAAACGGAGCATTTTCTACTATTTGTTTGAGTGACATAGTGACTCTGAAGCTACTGTCACTGCCTTTAGTCTTTAAAAAAAGAAATTTTTCCACATGTAGAACTTGATACTATAGAAGAACACAATATTAATGTGTTGTTTAGTTTGTTGTCTTTAGTACTAAGCGTTATATTTATTCTCTGTTGGTTGGTTGGTTATAATGATTTTAATGGCGCAAAACCTTTCAAGTATATGCTGCGCCAAACCTAAGGGTGAACTTTATTCTCTGTAAAATGTGCTCCGGGTACTTATTTTGAAGTGTTTTAAACGAAAAAATTGAATTAACATCACTGTACACTAGGAGATAATTATCTCGGTTTTCATCGTTTTCGGATTTTGCCAATTGTTTTCGGATGGATTATCCAAAAAAAAACGTCGTATAACTCCATAGCTTATAGCAATAGATACTGTATAAACATAAAAAAAGTATAACTTTGAAAAAAAATAGAACTACCTCTTTAATATAATCTCGTATTATATTTCATTTTACTTTTTCTAATTACATTAATTTCGTATTTCGAAGAAATGAAATATGAAGAAAGTTTCTATCTTTTTGAATACATTACATGTCTACACAGGGCCGTAGCTAGAAGCGAACAATAGGGGGGGGGGGGGGGCTCAAGAGAATCTAAGGGGGGCTCATAATTTTTTTCTCTCTCTCTTTGACACAGAAAGATAAAGTAATGCATATTCACATTGTAGGTACTATGTTTCTTATTAAAAAGTGTTCTAATAACTTCATTTTATGCTAAGAAAATTATATGATGATGAAAATTTAGATAGTATAGCTGGTCAAAATTAAACATCATGTTAGCTTCATTATGCACAAATAAGACGAGGGAGGGTTGAAATACATATTTTAGATACAATTTAGTAATTTTGCAAAACTGTGAAAGGTTCTCAAAACTAAATTAGATTTTTGAACAGAATTTCATTTAAATTTTCGGAACAGAAATTCATTAAGTGACCTTGGAATCTTTTCCAGGGGGGCTCAAAATATTTTAGGGGGGGGCTGAGCCGCCCATTGCGCCCCCTTAGCTACGGCCCTGTGTCTACATGTATATCTTTAGAGATTAATTACAATATAAATCATGTACTTATATACTATATTACCAAATGTGACCGGCCACTTGCGATTTTAGACGTTTTGCTAAATATCTTGAAAAATGCATAAGGAATTGTCCAGAAGCTCTAAGTGCGTAGACATAATTGTACAGGACATACATTTTCGTGAACATTTTTTCCCGAATCTCCATAAGGGAAAGTCGACAAATTGTAAAAACGAATATCTTTTGGATTGCCCTGTCAAAACTGGTGCAGCAAAAGCATTCAAACTGTAGATTATGATTAAGTGGCTAATTGTATTAAAACATGTTAATTTTTATCAGGCTATTGTATATACTGGTAGAGAAATTAGGTTTTAATAAAAACAGTCCTAAATTTTTTCAAAGTTTTCTTAATATAAAATAATGTTCTTAATGTAAAATAATGTTATTTTCAGAAAATATGACAAACAAAATTGTACACAAAACCCTATAATCAAAATTTATAAAGATAAAAATTGTATGAAAAAGGAGGAGGTTTACTAAATATGTTTTCACCTGCTCACAGACGAACGCAAAAAGAAATCATCGATAGAAAAAGCTCCAAATTTTTTGTTTCAGAAATAACACAAAAAGATGAAAGGTTGTATCCATTTATACATTGATTAGTATCAATGTAGAATACACAATATAACACGTAAATAATATTTAGGTACCATTCCTCATTTTAATTAGTACAATTACTGTAATTTCAGTAGTTTTTTTTTTTCCTTTTTGTAAAGCTACAGATTTCTGTTATATTATTATTATATTTATATTATTATTACCTGTTATATTATAATTATAATTATATTATTATTATATTTTTATTATATATTATTATATTTATAATACTAGACTTTGTAAAAATCAAAGATAAAAAAATATAAGATAAAAATCAAAGCAAAACTCGTTTCGAGCTAAAACAATACAACTTGTCATCAGCTGGAGGAGACACGCATCCGTAAGGGCACGAGGTCAAAGATGTACAGAGATTTCCGTAACTTTACATCTGTAGAGTTACAATTTCTTTTTTTACAGTGTACAAAGATAGAATGATGAAAGTAGATACTATTATAAATGTACCTTTTTTTAGCTAAATTATATCGACTTTTTATTCAGGCATACAGAAAGAGTGGTTTAATAAGTTTAAGTCAGAACTCAGGTTTGTGAAATAAAAATACAAAAACACTGTTTGAGACGGTATTTTATAATTCTCTTTATTTAATGTTACTTCTATGAGAAAATTTACAATTTGTTAATCGTGTCGAAAAACTTTTAAGTTACTTTCAAAAGTCATCTGAATTGTAAAAAATAAACTCACCACAGTTATATTTACAAAAATAAGATGGGAACTTAATTACATATTTTTAATTGTCTTGTTAAAAAATGAAAGTAATTAAAATCTTTGAATTTATTAAATATTGCACTATTTAAATCCTTTAAAATTATTTAAGAATAGAATAATTTAAAATTGCGAAAAAAGTAATTTGAAAAATATCAAACTAATAACGATATAATCTAAAGTGTTTATTTAGACGTTTACAATTTTTTTTTCTATTTTATCTTTATAAGTAAGTATTACTTTTAACTATGGAATTTTAGTAGAATTTGATAATTATAGCATCTTTATAAACATATCTAATGTAATTTTTCTTAGTTTCTTGTGTATTTAAATTTTTTATTTAATATAAAGCAAAAAATGTTTCATAGAGTAACATTTTATTTATCTAGGGAGAATTGTTCAGAATTTGTTTTTAATTGTACATTAAAATTTTAATGGTAATTAGATGATTTTTTAAACAGAATTTGGTGTTATTAAACCGTATGATGAACATCATCAGATAATAAAATAACTTTTTCTGTTCATTGGAGATTTTGTAATGAATTTTTAAACGAGCAAATAACATAAAGCCATGTCTGATGTTTTTGTAATCTATTTAAATAAAGATAGCGAAAACAGGAAATTGAATAAAGAACAAATGGTTTTAGTCTGGATAAAATTAAATTATTGGACTTGTAAATACGATAAGGATTATTGAAAATATGTTTCATCTCGTTGCTAAGAGAAAGAAAAGTACCTTTTTGAAAAATATCGTTTTAAAAACAATAAGAAAGTAATCTCTGCCAGACTTATCATTTTATTGGAAAAGTTAATGCTTTCAATTTATCAATATTATTTCAAATAAACTAATGCTTATTCCCCGTACTTAAATAAATGCTATGTTGTTGTTTGAAGTGTTTAATTTCTTTTTATTGTGAATAAAATACATTTTTTGACAAACAAAACTGATAATACAGGTTTAGTTCAAAATTGATTAAACATTCAAGGAAAATGATTTCTTCTTTTATCGCTTTTTATCATTTTTTTATTTATATAATTTTTATGTATTCCAAGAAAAGGAAATCACTTTTCTTTATTTTAAATATTAAATAAAAAGTTCGGATAATAATTGTTTAACAAAACAAAATCTATTATATTCTGTTCCATAAATCATTGAAAAATAACATTAAATTTAAATTATTATAAGGGTTGAAATTTACGTCACGAAAATCAGGCTTTACGATTTTTCCATCTGGTTGGCGAATTTACGAAAATAAATAAATTAATATTTGTTTAAAAAATAGTATTTAAAAGAATTGGTTGACAAATATTAATGTACAAAGAACAATAATTATTACATTTAGTCGATGTATTAATAGCATAAATTAAACATTATTTTTGACAATTTTATTATTTATTATCGAAAACAACGATCGTTGTTTAAATAACTGTCAATGCTTGGGGCTTTGAGTGTAGACAGAATATTTCAAAAACTGTTCATTCGCAGTGATTTTATTCACTCGTTTTCCCTTTTAATTTTGCCAGATTGTATTTTTCTATTAGCCTCACGCTGTCTAAGAATTTAATTCGTAATACTAAGTATAATTAACCTTTATGACAATAAATAGTTTTTTTTAAATAAATTATTATGATGCAGTGATTGTTAATACCCGGACGTAATTCTTTTTTTTTTCTTTATGTGATGATAAAACAGCACGACTATATATCTTCGACAGTTACTATCTTCTCTTATAATAATATTATAGTAATAGAGAGTAGTTTTCCAAGTAAGTATAAAACAGAGCAGAATATTTATTTTATCTTATTAATAATTCATCACTTATTTTCAGATTAGAAAGCGCTGAAATTTATTTGAAGATCATGTGGCCATGAGATGGTCAGAAATGCAACAAAACTAATTACTATTTGAATGCAATTGAGAAGTGGCATTGTATTAAAACTGACCTTACTCGGCGTAGAAAAATTTTAAAACTTATTATTTAGAGAAATACTTGGTAAATTATATTCGCTGGAATACTGACTGCAACGATCATTCAAAAGAATAAAAATATTCAAAGGTGGGAATAACTAATTCTAAAAAATTAATGGAGAAATTTCAAATAAAGATCCATTTATTCACAAGTTTTAAAGTACAAGAACTCCAGCATAGCTCTTTCAGAATCTAATTCTTTTAAAATTGTATTTAAAAGTATACATGATGTTACATAAATGGATATCAAACTACCTCAATCCATAGACATTAATGTATGGATTTAATTTCAGTATCATAAGAAAAAAGGTTAAAATTATAATAACTAAAAACGATGCATGTACCTAAATTTAATAATATTCGCAAACTTGTATTGACCTTAAAGATAGAAAACCAACGATTATAAATGCACAAATAATGTATGAAAAGGTAGCAAACAGCTGTTTCGAATCTACTATCGAGATTCTTCATCAGTGCAAAACTCAGCGAGTTAGAAAAAGCAAAACTGAGCAAAGAGACAGAGAAACGCAAGCTTATATACCCGCTACGGGAACGATCCCGCCTAAAGAAAAGCAACCAATGAGAAGAAAGCAGCCTGAACTTGCTTTTCTTTAGGCGGGATCGTTCCCGTAGCGGGTATATAAGCCTGCATTTCTCTGTCTCTTTGCTCAGTTTTGCTTTTTCTAGCTCCTTGAGTTTTTCACTGATGAAGAATCTCGATAGTAGATTCGAAACAGCTGTTTGCTATCTTTTCATACATTATTTGAGTATTTATAATCGGGGGTTTTCTATCTTTAAGCATTTTTGCACAAAGGCTTTATTAGCTATTTCTTGTATTGACCATTTGTTCAAATAGGTTCGGGTTTATGCACATACTTAACATAAGGTGACTTTAATTTTATAAATATTTTCAAAAGGGGATTTTAAAAAGACCTAAAAAATCAATCTATTCTTTTATTTTCCAACTAATTTATTACATTTTAAGAATATAATGTGTATTTATAATTAAAAATTGTGAGAATTATGTGAATTACAATTCCCATATTTGGAGATTATAAATTCCATTACATTAAGTAAACAGCACTTGCAAATGTGCATTAGGAATGAGAACAGTATTTGACCTGGAGGGACAATTAGATAGGAATCGAGGCATGTGATTAGAACAGATAGATAAACAACATATTAAGCTAAAGGAAATAATAGAATACCTTTTTAAGAAACTAGCGATAGGTGGATAGGGTGAAATTTGTCTAAAATACAGCTAACTTTACAGATATTGGCTTACAAGATTCATCTTTTGAAGCGTTGTTTCTACAACATTGTAATAATAGCTGGAAAATAACAGTTAGTTTCATTTTATCGCGCAGACTAGCTTTGCTAAAATTTCTCTTGACCAATCAAAATTTATTATTCCTACGCCGCTTCATTTTTATAAATATACTCTAGGAAAGAATAGCAATTTGAAAAAATATTAATTAATTAATCTCTTTGTGGAAAGGTCTTTTAATACACCAATTCTTATTATGAACTTTTACGTGTTTCAACGGAGATAAATTAATTCTTTTCTATTTTAAAATATCTTAAAAACTTACTATGATTGAAAGATTTCTTATACAATCACTTATTTATTCGTAAAAAAATTTACTTGCAAAAACACATTTTCTACCTTATGTCACTATAATCCTCTTTTAATGCCTCCTTTATCCTTGTGTCACATGCATTAAGGTTACTATAAAGTGCATTAGCACATAATGGTATTTGTTTTATACGATTATTTATTATGTTGACAAGATTTAGATAACAACTAGCATTTAAAGAGTATCATTTCAAAAATAGTATTCATATAATTTCAATATTGCATCAAAAAAAGCATTGATATCTGTATTAATCGAACTTTTTTATATTAACTATTTTGATTAATTTCATGCTATATCTCTCTATATAAAAAAGACGTGTGGCACTCGGGGACTGCCGCGGCAAAGCTATTGCATAGCATTTTTTATCAACTTATGCAATCATAATTATTTATTTACTTTTTATTTATGCAGTTTTTTTGTCTTTGATATTAATTCAAGTTATACTTTTTGAGCGTGATCACCGATAACAAAACATTTTTTTTTCTCTTTTATTGAATAAATGAGAAATTAATATCGTTTAAAATATTTTTATTATCTTAAAACACATGTACGTTAATCAGGAATTTTTATAATTGAAAATATACGTTTATGGTAGCTGAAATAAAAAACATAAGTTTGAGTCTTGATATTCTCAAGATATCTGAAAAATACCGCTTTAATGTCTGCCGAAGTCTACCGAAGGATACCGTGCCGAAGTCTGTCAAACTCAAGCGACGTTAGCCGGAGTGTTAGGTTTTTCTCGTTACGGAATTTCTAAATTCTTTCGCCGCGCTCAAAACCCGCGATAAAAGATATGCCAAACAAAATTTACCAAACAAAATTTGGCCGTGCTACGAAAATTAGATCGCGAGTTACAAGCATTATAAATTTTCCGATCCTCACCGTGGGGGTCTCCTGTCACCAAAAATTAACATTGTCTTATTAAAATTACCAAACGAAATTTGGCCGCGCTACGAAAATTAGATCGCGAATTATAAGCATTTTAAATTTTGCGACCTTCACCGTGGGGAGGGGGGGTCTCCTGTCACCAAAAGTAACACTGTCTGCTAATAAATTATCAAACAAAATTTGGCCGCGCTACGAAAATTAGATCGCGAGTTAGAAGCGTTTTAAATTTTTCGACCCTCACCATGGGAGATCTCCTGTCACTAAAATTAACATTGTCTCATTATAAATTACCAAACAAAATTTGGCCGCGATACGAAAATTAGATCGCGAGTTATAAGCATTTTAAATTTTTCGACCCTCACGGTGGGGGGTCTCCTGTCACCAAAAGTAACACTGTCTCATAATAAATTGCCAAGCAAAATTTGGCCGGGCTACGAAAATTAGATCACGAGTTATAAGCATTTTAACTTTTTCGACCCTCACCGTGGGGGGGGGGTCTCCTGTCACCAAAATTTAACACTGTTTCATAAAAAATCATTAAACAAAATTTGGCCGCGCTACGAAAATTGATCGCGAGTTATAAGCATTTTAAATTTTTCGACCCTCACCGTGGGTGGTCTCCTGTCACCAAAAGTAACACTGTCTCATAATAAATTACCAAACAAAATTTAGCCGCGCTACGAAAATTAGATCATGAGTCATAAGCATTTTAACTTTTTCGACCCTCACCTTGGGAGGTCTCCTGTCGCCAAAATTTAACACTGTTTCATAAAAAAATAATTAAACAAAATTTGGCCGCGCTACGAAAATTGATCGCGAGTTATAAGCATTTTAAATTTTTCGACCCTCACCGTGGGGGGTCTCCTGTCACCAAAAATTAACAATCTCTCATAATAAATTACCGAACAAAATTTGGCCGCGATACGAAAATTAGATTGCGAGCATTTTAAATATTTCGACCCTCACCGTGTGGGGGTTCCTGTCACCAAAAATTAAAACTGTCTCATAATAAATTACCAAACAAAATATGGCCGCGCTACGAAAATTAGATCGCGAGTTATAAGCATTTAAAATTTTTCGACCCTCACCGTGGGAGGTCCCCTGTCACCAAAAATTAATACTCTCATATAATAAATTACCAAACAAAATTTGTCCGCGATACAAAAATTAGATTGCGAGTTATAAGCATTTTAAATTTTTCGACCCTCACCCGGGGGGGGGGGTCTCCTGTCACCAAAAGTAACACTGTCTCATAATAAATTGCCAAGCAAAATTTGGCCGCGCTACGAAAATTAGATCACGAGTTATAAGCATTTTAAAATTTTCAACCCTCACCATGGGGGATCTACTGTCACCATAAATTAACACTGTCTCATAATAAATTACGAAAGAAAATTTGGCAGTGCTACGAAAGTTAGATCACGAGTTATAAGCATTTTAAATTTTTCGATCCTCACCGTTGGGAGTCTCCTGTAACCAAAAGTAACGCTGTCTCATAATAAATTACCAAACAAAATTTGGCCGCGATACGAAAATTAGATCGCGAGTTATAAGCATTTTAAATTTTTCGACCCTCACGGTGGGGGATCTCCTGTCACCAAAAGTAACACTGTCTCATAATAAATTGCCAAGCAAAATTTGGCCGCGCTACGAAAATTAGATCAGGAGTTATAAGCATTTTAGCTTTTTCGACCCTCACCGTGGGGGGGGGGTCTCCTGTCACCAAAATTTAACACTGTTTCATAAAAAATCATGAAACAAAATTTGGCCGCGCTACGAAAATTGATCGCGAGTTATAAGCATTTTAAATTTTTCGACCCTCACTGTGGGGGGTCTCCTGTCACCAAAAGTAACACTGTCTCATAATAAATTGCCAAACAAAATTTGGCCGCGCTGCGAAAATTGATCGCGAGTTATAAGCATTTTAAATTTTTCGACCCTCACCGTGGGGGGTCTCCTGTCACCAAAAATTAACACTCTCTCATAATAAATTACCAAATAAAATTTGGCCGCGATACGAAAATTAGATCGCGAGTTATAAGCATTTTAAATTTTTCGACCCTCACGGTGGGGGATCTCCTGTCACCAAAAGTAACACTGTCTCATAATAAATTGCCAAGCAAAATTTGGCCGCGCTACAAAAATTAGATCACGAGTTATAAGCATTTTAGCTTTTTCGACCCTCACCGTGGGGGGGGGGGTCTCCTGTCACCAAAATTTAACACTGTTTCATAAAAAATCATTAAACAAAATTTGGCCGCGCTACGAAAATTGATCGCGAGTTATAAGCATTTTAAATTTTTCGACCCTCACCGTGGGGGGTCTCCTGTCACCAAAAGTAACACTGTCTCATAATAAATTGCCAAACAAAATTTAGCCGCGCTACGAAAATTAGATCATGAGTCATAAGCATTTTAACTTTTTCGACCCTCACCGTAGGAGGTCTCCTGTCGCCAAAATTTAACACTGTTTCATAAAAAAATAATTAAACAAAATTTGGCCGCGCTACGAAAATTAATCGCGAGTTATAAGCATTTTAAATTTTTCGACCCTCACCGTGGGGGGTCTCCTGTCACCAAAACTAACAATCTCTCATAATAAATTACCAAACAAAATTTGGCCGCGATACGAAAATTAGATTGCGAGTTATAAGCATTTTAAATTTTTCGACCCTCACCCGGGGGGGGGGTCTCCTGTCACCAAAAGTAACACTGTCTCATAATAAATTGCCAAGCAAAATTTGGCCGCGCTACGAAAATTAGATCACGAGTTATAAGCATTTTAACTTTTTCGACCCTCACCGTGGGGGGGGGGGTCTCCTGTCGCCAAAATTTAACACTGTTTCATAAAAAATCATTAAAAAAAATTTGGCCGCGCTACGAAAATTGATCGCGAGTCATAAGCATTTTAACTTTTTCGACCCTCACCGTGGGAGGTCTCCTGTCGCCAAAATTTAACACTGTTTCATAAAAAAATCATTAAACAAAATTTGGCCGCGCTACGAAAATTGATCGCGAGTTATAAGAATTGTAAACTTTTCGACCCTCACCGTGGGGGGTCTCCTGTCACGAAAAATTAACACTCTCTCATAATAAATTACCAAAAAAAATTGGCCGCGCTACGAAAATTAGATCACGAGTTATAAGCATTTTAAAATTTTCAACCCTCGCCATGGGTGATCTACTGTCACCATAAATTAACACTGTCTCATAATAAATTACCAAAGAAAATTTGGCAGTGCTACGAATGTTAGATCACGAGTTATAAGCATTTTAAATTTTTCGATCCTCACCGTTGGGAGTCTCCTGTCACCAAAAGTAACACTGTCTCATAATAAATTACCAAACAAAATTTGGCTGCGCTATGAAAATTAGATCACGAGTTATGAGCATTTTATCTTTTTCGACATTCACCGTGGGGGGTCTCCTGTCACCTCAATTTAACACTGTTTCATAATAAATCATTAAACAAAATTTGGCCGCGCTGCGAAAATTGATCGCGAGTTCTAAGCATTTTAAATTTTTCGACCCTCACCGTGGGGGGGTCTCCTGTCACCAAAAATTAACACTCTCTCATAATAAATTACCAAACAAAATTTGGCCGCGATACGAAAATTAGATTATGAGTCATAAGCATTTTAACTTTTTCGACCCTCACCGTGGGAGGTCTCCAGTCGCCAAAATTTAACACTGATTCATAAAAAAATCATTAAACAAAATTTGGCCGCGCTACGATAATTAGATCGCGAGTTATAAGCATTTTAAATTTTTCGACCCTCACGGTGGGGGTTCTCCTGTCACCAAAAGTAACACTGTCTCATAATAAATTGCCAAGCAAAACTTGGCCGCGCTACGAAAATTAGATCACGAGTTATAAGCATTTTAACTTTTTCGACCCTCACAGTGGGAGGTCTCCTGTCGCCAAAATTTAACACTGTTTCATAAAAAAATCATTAAACAAAATTTGGCTGCGCTACGAAAATTGATCGCGAGTTATAAGCATTTTAAATTTTTCGACCCTCACCGTTGGGGGGTCTCCTGTCACGAAAAATTAACACTCTCTCATAATAAATTACCAAACAAAATTTGGCCGCGATACGAAAATTAGATCGCGAGTTATAAGCATTTTAAATTTTTCGACCCTCACCGAGGGGAATGTCCTGTCACCGACAGTAACACTGTCTCATAATAAATTACCAAACAAAATTTGGCCACGCTACGAAAATTGATCGCGAGTTATAAGCATTTTAAATTTTTCGACCCTCACCGTGGGGGGGTCTCCTGTCACCAAAAATTAACAATCTCTCATAATAAATTACCGAACAAAATTTGGCCGCGATACGAAAATTAGATTGCGAGCATTTTAAATATTTCGACCCTCACCGTGTGGGGGTTCCTGTCACCAAAAATTAAAACTGTCTCATAATAAATTACCAAACAGAATATGGCCGCGCTACGAAAATTAGATCGCGAGTTATAAGCATTTTAAATTTTTCGATCCCCAAGGTGGAAGGTCACCTGTCACCAAAAGTGACAGTGTCTCTTAATAAATTACCAAACAAAATTTGGCCGCGCTTTTATCTCGAGTTATAAGCATTTAATTTTTTCGATCCTCACCGTGGGAGGTCTCCTGTCACCAAAAATTAACACTCTCATATAATAAATTACCAAACAAAATTTGGCCGCGATACGAAAATTAGATTTCGAATTATAAGCATTTTAAATTTTTCGACCCTCACATGGGGGGGGGGGTCTCCTGTCACCAAAAATTAACACTCTCTTATAATAAATTACCAAACAAAATTTGGCCGCGCTACGAAATTTAGATCGCGAGTTATAAGCATTTGAAATTTTTCGATCCTCACCGTTGGGCGGGTCTCCAATCACCAAAAGCTACATTATCCTATCTTATTTTATCTTAAGACGATTTTTTTCTATACACATTCTATCAGGAATTTTCATCATTGAAACTATAGATTTATGGTTACTGAAATAAGAAACATAAGTTTGAGATTTGATATTCTCTAAATATCTGAAAAATACCGCGTCAATGTCTACCGAAGTCTACCGAACGATACCATGCCGAAGTCTGCCGAGCTAAAACGACGTTACCCGAGTGTTAGGTTTTTTCGTTACCGATGTGTTAGGATTTTTCGCGTTACGGAATTTTTGGATTCGGTCGCCGCGCTCAAAGCCCGTGATAAAAGCTATGCAATAGCTTAAAACGTTTGGTTTTCTTTAGTTCTATTAAAAACTACATTATCCTTTATTATAAATTTGGTGGAAAAAAACTGACTTTTAATAATAGTATTTAAACATTTTCATTAAAAAAATCATTTGCTGAAACAGCATCATTTGAAAATGTTCAGACATATTTCAAAACTGATTAATTAAACTTGCAAAAATATCTTTTACAATCTGTAAATTTGTACATTGTAACCTATTACTAAACTTCGAGATATCTTTCGAGAAAACTCAAATAACTTAATATATTATGTAACTACGTTATTATCTCCACACAAACTAATTGATATGCATAGTTACAATTTTAATATGCTCCTTCGGATTTTAGCTAAAATAGAGATTGTGTAAATGCAGAAAAGCAAACAATTAAAGAAAATGTATAAAGTCACTCTGAGGTCAGATTTCGTTATAAAATTATTGGATTCCCTATTTTTTATGCATTTTTACAAGACATGTTTTTAAAAAATATGCATATTATTTAAGATATACAATATAAAAAAATTAATTGTATATTTTTCAGACATGCATTTGTGGTCCCAATCTGCATATAAAATAAACTTCAACTTTACCTGAAATATTTTTTTCTTATGGAAGTATATATGCTTTAAGATATGTATGCTACCCGTCGGTTTTCTTTTTCATGTCAAATAAACTTATTTTGAATCAGAAATTTATTTATAAATTAAATCAGATATGTATGATGTAGAAATAAAATACAGCATAGAGAACTAATGTTAGTGTTTTCACTTTTTTCTTGTGACATTTTGAGATAAACATACGTAATTGCAAATACATTAGTGGCTTGTCTTCGTTTATGAATTTTCTCAAAGATTTTTCTTAATTTTTTATAAATAAGAAATAATTTATAAAACCTAAAGATATGCCTCACTTTGCCTCACTTCTGCGGTACAGTGCGACACTACTGGACTATATGGAACATACTCGATAATGAATTGTGAAAGGTAAATTTCTATATTAATGTACATTTTAAGTGAAACTTGCTTTGTTGAAATGTGTGTACAGCGAGTTGTGACCCACGTGACCTAGCTGCATTTTTCGTAAACAAGGTAATTCACGCATTCTTCTGAACACTGTGATGATGGTTCTAGTCGTGTATCCCCCCCCCCTCGTATTTAGTCAAACAACCCTTTATTAGCAATGCATTTTTATGTTTTTTTTATTATTATTTATTGATTGCGACTGCTCCATCATGAGATCAAAGAAAGTTTCCACATCCGGCACCCATTCAAAGAATCGCACTTAGAAAATTATAGAATTGAAGAAGAGAATGATTCAATAATACGAGAACGGCATTAAGATTCCTGAAATCAGCCACATGTACGGAAAATCGCCAATTATGATACGTTCCACTATAGCGAAAAAGAAAGCAATTAATGAATCTAATACACAAGAAGACATAAATATGTTACCAAAACTGAGATCGGAATCAACTGACAGTGTCAAACAGTTTCTGTTAATTTGGATTAATAAAAAACAGATGGCGGATCAGTATCGGAAATTATTATATAGCACACTTACTTCAAAAGTGCCATAACATAAATATCTCCGTTTTACAAGAAATGCGAAAAACTATTTCTGAACTGTGGTCGGGTCAGAAGACATCTTGCAAATAAAACTGCTATCTGATGGCTGGATTTTCAGTGCACTATCCAGAACTTTAGGTGATTGATAGGGAGGAAAAAAACAAAGTAGGCTGGTGACCATAACTGAAAAATCTCAATTTTTGAGTTGTGGCATTTTTGAAGAAAGTGTGCGATGTGTGAAAATGTGCGATTATTGTATTCCAATCTCACTCAAAAAATACCAGAGACGAATACTAGTCTGAGTGATCTTAATGGTAGCAGAAGCTGGTTCGAAAAATTCAAGAGACTGGTATACTCTTATACAGTGTTATTAGGCCGGCCAATGTGTGAAATCGGACAAGTCTGGGGCCGAAAATTTTATATCAAAATTTCAAGATTACGCAGAGAATGAATGATTAATCCCCAACAAATCTTTACGTGTGATGAAGTTGACTTGTTTTGGATGAAAATGCGAAAGAAGACACACTTACATAAAATAAAAAAGCACTGAGAAAACATAAATATGAATTATAGTATAGCTCTGTTATTGTTCGTTAATTCTATTAGTGACTGAAAAGTGAAATCCTTAGTGATGTACCATTCAGAAATTCCTAATTTTTTTTCAGATACAATGTGGTTAAAAGTACAAAAAAAATTGTTTGATGTGGAGGACAAACAAGAAAATATGGGTCATGAGGCCAATTTTGAATGAGTGGATAAATGAATTGTTTGGCTAAGACAAAATACTATGATACTAATTAGCCTTGAAAATTTAAGTGCATTATTTATTAATATTTAAACATTTTTACTTTCTTCTATCTTTACAAGAAGAAAGTATTGGATTCATGAAAATTTTCGACTTCCGGTTTTCGACGGATTTATACGTTTTAGAAGGTCCTGAACACGTTTTGACTATTTTTAGAAAATGTCTGTCTGTGAGTCTGTCCGTCTGTCTGTCTGTCTGTCTGTCTGTATGTATGTCTGTCTGTCTGTATGTGACAAAAAATTTGTGGGCGCTCTATCTCAAGAACTAATGCTCGAAATTTAATAAAATTTTATATTCTGTTAGACCTTGATATGAATTAGTGCCTATTGGTTTTTGGTGAAAATTGGCCTGCAGGTGGCGCTGCTATACTACGTTTTTCATGATTTTCAAGATTGCTATATCTCAAGAACTAAAGCACAGAATTTCACCAAACTTCGGATTCTGTGACCCCTTGATATAAATAGACGCTGATTAAGTTTTGGTGTAATTTGGCCAGCAGGTGACGCTGCTGTGCCACGTTTTTCATGATTTTCATGATAGCTATATCTCAAGAACTAATGCACAGAATTTCACCAAACTTCAGATTCTGCGATACCTTGAGATACATAGCCACTGATAAAGTTTTGGTGTGAACTGACCTATAGGTGGCGCTGCTATGCTACATTTTGCACGATTTTTGCGATAGCTATATCTCAAGAACTAATGCAGAGAACTTCATCAAATTTTAGATTCTGTTACACTAGAATATATAACATAATTAGACGTTGATTAAATTTTGGTATTAACCTTGCAACAGGTGGTGCAGCTATGCTGCATTTTGCACGATTTTTCCGATAGCTATATCTCAACAACCAACGCACAGAATTTCATTCAACTCCAGATTTTGTTACAAAATGACATATAACATAATTACACCATGATTACGTTTTGTTATAAATCCTTCAACTGATGGTGCTGTTGTGCTATATTTTACACGTTTTTTTTTTTTTTACTAGCTATATCTCAAGAACTAAAGCACAGAATTTCATCAAACTTCAGATTCTTTTACACCATAACATAATTAGACGCTTTTTTACGTTTTGGCACAAATTTTCCAAGATATGGTGTTGCTGTGCTACGTTTTGCAAATTTTTTGTTATAATTATATCTCAAGAACTAATGGACGAAATTCCATCAAATTTCAGATTTTGTTAGGTTTTGACATAAATAGATGCTTATTAGGTTTAGGTATAAATTACCCAACATGAGGCAGTACTAAGCTCATTTTCTCAGAATATTAATAAAATTTTGCGTTTTAGGCTTTTCGAATACCAGAATCTCATTAGGCTAGGTCAAATGTTCGAGGAAATTCGATAGTGGGTAACTTTGGGGTCACCACGTTTTTTTTAAATATTAAAATGTACTTATGAGATAGAAGAAAGTTTTGGGATTGACACATCCAACTAGTTTTAATTGTTTTAAATATTAAAGTTTGCGGCAAATTAAAAATTCAATGTTAATGCATTGTTTTTCTTAACAAAATACATATATATGCTTAAAATAATTAAAGTACACATAAAAATATCTTAAAATCTTTTAAAAAACGCAACATACGACTAATTTTGTACTATGAATAACGGTGACATTTTTTAGGGGTTTAAGTGATAAAAACCATTTTAGAATAAATTCTCTTAAAGATGTACAAGTAATTTCATGAGATAGCAGTGAGTGCAATCAAATGTGGTTCCGTTTTAACAAAAGATGGTTTTATATAAGCGTGATTCCTTTTATGCTATATTTTTTAAACTTTCCTCACGCAAAATTCATGTAAATCAAAAGAGATTGATTCACAGTCTGCTCTCTCTTTACACAGATATATTTGTGTTCACTATCGGTATTTATTAAAGGTTTATGAGTGAAAACAATTTTCGTATAAAATTATAATTACCTATTACAAGTACTACGAGATAGCAATGAAGCCATCTAAGGTGCCAATCAGCCTACAAAAAGTAGGTTCTAAAGATTAGCGTATTTACTCGTGTATAACGTGCACTTTAAAAAAATTGGGCTAAACTGCTAGGTGCGAGTTATACATTGAATATTTTTTTGCTGCTTGATGTAAGAAAACAATATACATATGAATCAAAAATTGTATTCAAAGAAGACTTTAAAATTCTGAAAATAATATTTAATTGAAGTATTATTGCACCTTTATTTCACTTTTTGTACTTTATTATACAACAGAACTACTATCACTATTTAAACACTAATTACCAATTCTCATTGCCGTCACTCACTCCTCCACCCCTCTTCCCGTCATTCACTTCCTACCCGAAGTCTAAAAATGTATTTTCGCCTTGTTTTCTGACCTGATGTAATGATTCTTTCGAATTTCTTTACTGAAATTCATGCAGTCATTCATTCACTTGCATATCAAATTTACGGTGCGCGTTATATACGAGATTTTTTTAAAGTCATTTTTTCTTGTAAAGTAGGGGTGCGCGGTATACACGAGTGAATACGGTAATTTATGAAAACTGCAGATATCTTCATAGAAGAAGTATAATTTACTTGAATCAGCTGAATGAAATTTTTCTGTATAAATTATTTTACTATTTAAAAAAAAATCTAAATTTTATGTTGTGTAGTCTCGATCAAAGTTTCATTTTCGTGTTTGACTTATAGTACGCATTGTTTCCCCCTCTCCCCAATCATTATAAGTTTCAGTCTCTTTAGAAATATTTAATATTATTTATTATCGTTTTTAAAATATGCTATCAAGAAGAATACTTAAAAAAATCTTTTACAATTAAAAAAAACTTTCGTTTCAATATTCTCTAAATTAATTTGTATTCAATGAGGCCTTAATTTTATTTAGTTAATCATTCGTTGTAAAAATATTGCCCGCAAAAAGCACGAAAGAAACCAATTGAAAAAGTTTGATATGATTTCTTATTACTTATTTTTAGATTAAAAATAATACATAAAAAAAAAATTATGACGAAATTTAAATCAATATAATAATCTCACCACATATCTGAAAATAGATTAATAAAATATCGAGTATCGACCTAAAGTAATAGAAATTCTCATCAAACGAAAAAGCTAATGATTTTTTCATTCATCGATCAACAAATCTTTTTTTAAATGAAAGATTCGTAATTCTGTTTTTATCAAGTTTTAGTTTGAAATTTATAAATAAGAAATTGAAATATAATATACTTTTGAAATAATAGTTCACCTTCACGTCATGAACGCCCCTACAAAAATTGTTTTTTTTTAATTCTAAAATAAAATATTTACTTTTAAATAACTATTTAGAAAAGTACAAAATAGACACTTAGAATTTTATCATATCTGATTGCGCTTGTTTTTAGACCTAAAAATAAGCAATTACTTTTTTTTTTTAGTATGCAGAATATCTATAAAAGAAGAACTGAGAGACACAAACAAACTTGTTTTAGACAGGTTAATAGACAGAATTGCATAGATTATCGTTGCACAATTTTGTCGAGTCATTTAAAGCTATGAAAATCGAAACAAAATTTAAAAAGATATTAATAAAAGCTTTCTTCATTTTAATAAACCTTATCTTACGTAATTCATTCAATGATAGGAAATAATAGGAAATGATTCTAGGTTTTCGTGCTTATTACGCTATTAAATCCTATCACGTATTATTAATTCAATGATATCCCATGATGGGCAATAATTCTAGGTTACCATGGAGATTACGGACTATTTAAGATAGATTTCTCTTTCGTATTACTGAACTTAATATATATAATCGTAATAAATTTTCTATTCTTGCATTTTTGCACAAGAGTGCAACAGCTATTGCTCCAAGATATGAATATATATAAAACTATTTCATAATACGAACGCACCTCATTCGCCACATTTGAAGTCAATATCCGACTTGTTATTATTATTATTACGAGATGGAATCCGTCGAAATTCGATGTTAAAAAATTTTAATGCCCTCATCAATCATTCTGTGTTTCAATTTCATTTTTTTAACGCATCCATTGTTTTAAGCAAATTATTTTTTATGTAAAAGTGGAGAAAATATTTTTCAATAATGTTAGAACAATTTGGAGATGAAATCGAGTTTTAATGCTTTCGTGGTTCGTTTTTCATGGATGCCTCGTTCTCTTTCCATAATCGGGATTTTTGCCTCATTTCCACAAAAACAGGGATACTTTCCCTGTTAAATTTATATGTTCTACATAAAGTGAATATTTTTTTTATTGGCAGATGACTTAGTGACAAAATTCTACATTCTATGGATAATCTAATCTTATGTTTTTATTTTTCCTTTTGTTTTCTATTCTTTAAGTTGACTGAAATAGATTTTTAAATAATTCATGCTTGAAAATATTTTCAAATGTTGCTAAATTCAAGTCAGTTTTCAAATAAATTTCAACCTAAAGATAATTTTATTCATGTTTTATCATGTAATATAACTAAAATAATTAATATAAATACGATAAATGTGAAAGCAATATAGCTGTTAGTTGTTACGACCGTTATACATGTCTAAAAGCTCTAATTAGGTTTTGATGCCGTTCAAATGTACACTACTATTTTCTGTCAACAACAGAGAAACACAATGAAAGAAATAGGACTTGATCGATAGACCAAGGAACTGTTAAATGAATTTACAATAAACCTTCAAAAATTATTTCTATAAATTACAAACCTTACATCAGGTACTTTTTTATGATTATTTTTAATTTACTAATATTGTATATTTTTCTGAGTTCATTACGTTTTTAAAATTAAAATTAAAATATAAAAATGGAAATAAATTAAAAAATTGTTAGAATGGGCATATTTACATATGAACAGCTTTCGTTTAAAAAACTATTTATCAAATTCGGTTCAGTAGATTGGAGCTAAATGACAAAAAAATAAACCAACCTGTTATTTTTAATATATAGTTTTTCAATACTATCGTTTTCCTATAAATATTTTAGTTTCAAGTCATAAGTATATTCTCTTATAATACAAAGCGTTTTAATTAATAGATAATTCCTTTCTGCGTCAGTTTTCTAATAAATTTTCTGTATTTTTGTTATACCCAATGTTATATTTTCCATTAATTTATGTACTTTTTTATTATTATTTCTTTTTCCTTTGGTAGTTTACCTTCATCTCTATTTGCTGCAATAACTAGCTCTGAAAATAACTTATGTAATTATTAAATCACTGTGTGCAAAATTGGAAAGTTAAACACCTTACATTTATAACATAAACGAAACTAACTGCAAATGTTTGATCTGACCTCTCGTAACTTATCATCAGATAATTGTTTACTTAAATGATTCTTGAAGATAAACAGTTTCGAAATAATTTCTTGATTAAAATGAATGGGGCAACTTTGCGGAAGTGCCTTTGTTAAAATAAGAAAGTTAATAGACACATTAATTTTCTTAGAAAGATTAGTATAAAACTAATGAAATGAATGCTAGTATACATTCAAATCGCGATAATTCGAAATCTGATAAATCGAATCTTCGCTTAATTCGAATTAATCATGAAGTCACGAAATTTCCAATGATAGAATAACGTAAAAAATTTTCCTTTATTCGAAATCTTTTCCTCTTGCCTGCGTTTAATTCGAACTATTGCGAATTCCGATTTTTCATTTTCCATTCTTTCTCACGGACTTCACATCATTTGAATAACTTTCTTTCTTTGATTTTTGTGAGAATTATTCCGGAATAGTATATAAATAATCTTCTGCATTTGATATCCACTTTCTTAGTGCTCCGTCTGTCCATCAGTGATACCTTACATTTTTCTTCCATTATGCTTGATTCTAATCCATTAATTAGTTTGTGCATTTTTATATTTTAATTTAATATTAAATCATATTCTAATGATAACAGACGAATTAAATTCTAAAAATATTATAACATTAAATATTTTGTAACATTACTATTTTAAGCATATTTTTCTCTTATACTTTCTCTAATTCGAACTTCAGATAACTCGAATACTTCTTGTCGTCCCGAAGAGTTCGAATTAATGAAGGCCGACAGTATGTAGGTCTGCAAACCCTATTTTTTTTTAGTAACATTAATTCCGAATAGAAATTCTTTTACGTATTTAATTTTTTTAATATAAAAGAAAAATCTGCAATCAAATAAGACTATGATTACTATTCAATAAAGCAATCAGGAATATCCAGTGAACTGCGAAATGCTGCTGAGAAATAGCAAGTGTAAAAGGTGTTTCAAGTCATAATTACATTCTCTTAGAATTCATATTGCCTTAATTTTTATATAATTATTTTATAGGTGAATTTTCTAATAGATTTTCCTTTTGTTTGATATTCCCAATGTTACATTTTCCATTAATTTAGGTACTGATTTTTTTTTATTTTTCCTTTGGTAGTTTGTCTTCATCTCTATTCTCTGCAATAACCAAATCTCTGAAAATAACTTATATCAGGCTAGTTCCATGGGTTTTGTAGTGTAAGTCACATTACCTTATAATTGCTATGCTTGTTTGCCACCGTTATTTTCGAAAAGTCTGCTTGGCCTTATTCAATTAATGAGAATGTGCCGATTAAATAAATCACATTTTTTCGTACTAAAATACTGGTAGCCAAAAATCGTAGCCTGTGACTTACACTACAAGCACTCATGGAAATAGCCATCATTAAATCACTGTGTGTAAAGTTGGAAATTTAAACACCGATCTTAAGTTAATCTCTTAGCTATTCTTCCACTTAAGACACAAAGGAAACCAACTGCAAATGTTTGATCTGACCTCCCGTGACTAATCATGAGACTACACATAATCGTTGACTTCTGATTATTGAAAAGAAACAGTTTAGAAATAATTTCTTGATTAAAATAAATATAGTTTAAAAAAACTAAAAACCACGCTTTTAAAGTAATCAAACTAAAAAGTGAAAAATAAATATAGTTTAAAAAAACTAAAAAACACACTTTTTAAATATATCAAACTAAAAAGTGAAAAATAATTCGTACTATAAGCTGAAAACGAAAATAGATGAAAAATACTATATTACTATAAAATCATTGTTATTATAGAAATCAATTAATAAGCAATAAATAAAATTATCGTGGAAAAAAAGCGCGGGGTGCTCCATCTATCATGCTCCATCTATCAGTTCTTAAGAAGCACCCCACGCTATTTTACCACGACAATTTTATTTATTGCTTATTAATTGATTTCTATAATAACAATGATTTTATAGTAATATAGTATTTTTCATCTATTTTCGTTTTCAGCTTATAGTACGAATTATTTTTCACTTTTTATTTTGATATACTTAAAAAGCGTGTTTTTTAGTTTTTTTAAACTATATTTATTTTTCACTTTTTAGTTTGATTACTTTAAAAGCGTGGTTTTTCGTTTTTTTAAACTAAATTTATATTTAATACAAAAACCAAATTAATCGGTTGGATAGTTTCAGAGTAATCAGTTGGATAGTTTCAGAGTAATTGGTGAACATAGATAGAAAAAAATACATACGCGTCGAATTGATAACTTCCTCTTCCTTTTCTGAAGCCGGTTAAAAATAAAAATTGTAATACGGAATTTTTTTTTAAATTTTACATAGATGTAAATAATGTCAGGAGTGGGGTTCGAACCCACAATCTCTTTGGAAAAACATAGTTTCAATCCGGCGCCTTAGACCGCTCGGCCATGCTGTCTACACTCCATTAAGTGAACGTATTCAACATTTTTAATTAGCGAAAAATCACTCATTTTATTAGTTTTTGCCTAATTACTAAGAAAGTACTGAACCAATTTCGATGAAACTGAAGTGGTACCAATTCGAGAGCATCGTCTTTCATTTAACACCAAAAGCAAGTTAATCGGTTGCATGGTTTCGGAGTAATCGGTGAACATACATAAAATAAGGAGAGTTACAAACTCACAAACTCACAAACGTACAGGTGAAGTTAATAAAAACGTGGTAATGAATGGGACTACTTTACGGAAATACCTTTGTTAAAATCAGAAATTTAATCGACACATTAATTTTCTTTGTAAGATTAGTATAAAGCTCATAAAATGTCCGCAATTCTAATCTAATGAATGATTAAAGTGTATTATTAAATACTATGTACATATAGATAGATCTTTGAACCCTCACTTTTTAAGTAGCATTATTTCTTAATAGAAATTCCTTAATGAATTCTTATTATATGAAATTCATTCAATGATATCTTATGATAAGAAATAGTTCTAGATTTTCACGATGATTATTTTATAAAATCCTAGCACAAATAATTAATTCAATTTCAATTGCATGATGGGTAATAAGTCCCATGGTGATAATAAGTTTCCATGGTGATTACGTCCTATTTAAGATAGATTTATGTTTATTACTCAATTTAATGTATAAGATCGCAATAAATTTTGTATTCATGCACGTTTGCATAAAAATAGAACAGATATTATACCAATATATGAATATTTATAAAACTTATTATAGTATGGACGCAACTCGTTTGGCGTGCAAATTTTCAACTTGTTTATTAATATTATTATCATTAATATCATCGTTTTATATTAATATTTTCGTGTCAAGCCATAACTGTTTTCTTTTAGATTGCAAATCACCTAAATTTATAGATAATTATCTTCTGTGTGAGTTTTCCGAATAAATTTTCTCTTTTTATGCCATTCTCAATGTTATATTTTCCTTTAATTTAAGTACTGCTTTTTTTTACATTTTCCTTTTGTTGTTTGCCTTCATCACTATTTTATGCGATAAGTCAATCTCTGACAATAACTTATGTAATCATTAAATCACTGCACGTAAAATCGGAAAGTTAAACACCGTACACTTAAGACACAAAGGAAACTATCTGAAAATGTTTGATCTGACCTCCCGTAACTAATCATCAGACTCCAGATAATCGTTTACTTAAATGATTCTTGAAAATAAACAGTTTCGAAATAATTTCTTTATTGAAATGAATGGGATTGCTTTGTGGAAGTGCCTTTGTTAAAATGTGAAAGTTAATTGATACATTAATTTTCTTAAAAAGATTAGTATAAAGCTAATGAAAAGACAGCAGTCTAATATAATGAATGATTTAAGTGTATCAATATATATAGATCTTTGAACCCTGTCTCTTTCAAGTAGCACTATTTCTGAATAGAAATTCCTTAACGTATTTATTTTATTTAATACCAGGATTTTTGCGATTAAATAAGACTGTGAATACCATTCATTAAAGCTTTATGGAAAATACTTGGAACTGCGAAACACTGCTGAGGAAAAGAAATTTCAAAAGTCGCAATTTACTTTTAAAATTAATAAAAATTTTAAATAAGGGCCTGTTTATGAAAAAACTGCCATAATTTTATATCGTTCCTAGATCAAAAAATAAATAAAGAAAAGTAGTAACTTTTCAAACCGAAAAAAATCCATGCTTGCTAAACAACTTACTAATATCTACTGTATAAAAGGCATAAGGCAATAAAAGACAATTGTAAAAGGCATAATGTAATTTGCTGATAAGGCTCTTGTCAAATTAAAAACTCGCTATTTTCTAACACATTTTAAAATTCATTTTTATTTACAAACGGTCGATTTTAGCAGATGCTGTTGTTTAGATACTCTGTAATCGAACCAATTTTGCCTTATTCGATAAAATAAAAGATTTTTTTGAAAAATACACTTAAAGTTGGTATTGTCAGGAAATATCTATACTGATTGCACTACACCGCAAAAAAAATTGTTGATTTTTCAGCATAATACTGACAGCTTGAGTGCCAGTTTATAACTGTAAAAGAAGAAGTGATATATCATTGTGTAAAAGAGTTCATCAATATATTACTGCTTAATGGTTTATTGCTAATTTTACTGTGTAATACCGTAAATTTTATAGATATAAACTGGCACCCTACTGTCAGTATTATTGTGTTAAATCAAAAATTACTCTTTGAAGTGTAGAGAGAGCATGTGGCCATCATAAACAAAGATCGTTTTTAATTCAAGGCGTAATTCATAAAGCAAAACATGAGAAATGCTGTTCCACAACTAATTATATTAATAAACATGTATGAAAGTGTGATGCTTGTGTACTTAAAAATGAGTATGTAAATAAGCCAGAAAGTTTCCCATTATATAGCGTGGAAAAATATACAAGATGGCCAATCTCAATGATGTCAAATGGCTATTTCTTAAACCATTACTTATTGGTATATAGTTTCAATTATAAAAATGTTTTAAATGAAGTAAGCAAATATTTTAAATATAATTTCCGCCAATTAAAGAAATTCTTAAAAAATTACGAAATTTAATTTTTATACGGTCCCCCGATCCTCTAAGTTACATTGAGTAAAATGTTCTTATTACACTGACAGATAAGAGAAGAAAAAAAGTACCATTCATCTAGCACTAAAATTGAAACTTTAAAATGCATGACTTATACCACTTTTTTGCATCAGAACACAAATGAGTTCTGTCATGAATTAAGGAGTTGTATGCCAAGTGCTTAAAGTATTCGAAGAACGTCTTTCATATGTATTTACGCTAAAAAATTGTACATGCTATGATTGAATCAGCTTTCCTTAATTATGTTTCAGACTCGCTAAAATATAGTATTTTAAAATATGTTTTACTTTATAAGGAATTAAGGCTGTTTCTTTTCTTGATTTCTTTTAACGAGAATTATTTATTTTTATTAGTCATTATTTGATTGCAATGAACGTTATGTACGTTTTTCCAGTTCAAAATTTAGCATAATATTTTAAATCACTTTCAAATATTCGATCGAAGTTTATTATGATCTAATATTATTATGATTTTACGTGGTTATCATTTATCTTTATTTTTACAGGATAGCACGAAAATATTTCGGAGATATTATCGCCAAAAATCTTAACAAAAAGTTTTAGATTAGACAATACAAGTCTGAGATTTTTGTATTTTTGAATTTTTGATGTATTTTTTACCACAGAATTCGTAAAATAATTTAATTTTTAATCATCATGTCAGGATTATTCGCAGATCGTAAATTTCCAGATTAAAAAATAGGAAAAATCTGATAACATAAAATAGAAGGAATTATTGCCTTTTTTAACTTTTGTGAATGATTTTTCTGTTCTTTTTAGCATTGAATCTCAAATTGGCTTTCATTTTGACCATCAGGTTAGATTTTTTTTTCGGAAATCGTGAATGTCAAAGTAAAAATATAGCGAAAATCTGATACTAGGGAACAGATGCAAAACTTCCTTTTATTTTGTTTAATTGTATTTAATACAATAATTTATTTAATTTTCTAGCTTAGTGAAATTCTTACTGCCAAGCAGATGAAGAGTCCGATGAGGTGGGAAGGGAATTCAATTTTTACTTTAAAATTTACGATTTGCGAAAATAATTAAAGTGATGATTAAAAATGAAGATCATTTTTTTTTTTTTTTTTGCAACCAGTGGAAAAAAATATAGAAATCAACTATCAAAAATTAAAAACACAATAATCACATCTATTTTATAGAATCAATTTTTTTTCTACTTATTTATTTATTTATTTATTTATTTATTTATTTTACCTTAAAATTTACGATTTGCAAAAACTCTTTATGTAGTGGTAAAAAATAAAGATCCATTTAGGAGTTAGTGCTTCAAAATACATTAGGATCAAAGGAAAAAAGGGGAAAAGAAAAAGAAAACCACAACCCAAATTATGCAGGCTATTGTAATCTAATAGCATTTTAAAATTGTGTATCATTATGTAAAGAAATAATTTTTTATGATCATTTTATCATCATGATTTTATTTTTTTTTTTTAATTTTGTTATATTTTCCCCCTTATATATTTTGCTCTAATATGTCATAATGATTATAAATTAAAAATTTATATTGCAACGTGTAGCATTTTATATTGCTACTTTTTAATAGATCTGACGATTACCTATATTTCTACTAAATTTGGAAGAGCCCTATTTTGCAGAAATATTATGCTCAAATTTTAAGCAGCTATTTATAGGAAAATTTTAATAATCGAACAATGGGACTTGTTTTGTCTTAGTTGTCAGTGTAATAGAAAAATTTTAGTAAACTTATTAAATTTCGAAATTTTTCAAGAAATGTTTTTATTAATCCAAATCGCTTTTAAAGTCCTTTTTTACTTCATTTAAAACGTTTTTATACTATGAACTATACATCAATAATTAACGATTTTGAAATTAGCCATTGACATTGTTGAAAGTGAATATCCTGTATTTTTCAGAATAACTCTAAGTTGTAAATTGCCTTGTTATAGGCAGACAGAAAAAATATCAAATTGTGTTGAAAAATTCGAAAATATTTATTTATTTTTAATATCTTAATAGTAAAATGTAACCTGTTTTAAACATGTACCATCAAATTTATTTCAGAAAACTTTCTTTTTTATTTAATTGGTTCTCAAATTTAATTTGATCTAAAATTACTTATATGAAATAAAGCAATCCCACACGAGAAACTACTCGTACTTTAAGCCACAAAAGACATATAAGTATTGCAGAAGATTAAATAAGAAAAATATATACTTCGAGTTAATTTCGCTAGATTTATTTTCCTGTTCTTTTCGTGTTCTTTCTTGTTCTAACAAAGAAGTCTGTGATGAAATATCATTGAAAAACTTTTGAAAGCTTTTTATTGCTTTCTAGATTATGATTAATTCAAAAACAAAACACCATCTTGTGCCAATTGCTTCAAAGCTACCAAAATCACAATCACTTTCCGTCTTTTCTTTTTTTATCTTCAACAAAAGTTTTAAAGACCATAATTGAATTTTTCTCTACTTTATGAAAGACGAAAGTTATTAGTTAACTTTGTACTATACTAATAATAATTATGATGTGTTACTGTCAAAGTCAATATTAGTCCTGAGTTTTATGTCAAGAATGAATATTAGCATTTATAAAAATACACGTGCACTTTTGTGTCATATACATAAAACTTTCGAAATTCGTATGAAAGTAGCACAATTTTAATGAAATTGTTTTTTTATTATAACTCTAGGAAAATATTCAAAAACCTTAAAGTAAAATATTATATTACTAGAAATAGTTTCTGTATTTGCATGTTTATGACTGTTTTATTACTCATCTGAAATCGTTTCAAAAATTATGCTTTATAAAATCAATAACTTGAGTTTTTTTTTATTATTATTATCATTTTTACTTCAACCTTTCGATTATTGAATTATTTCTATGAAAAAATTCCCATATTTGTAATTGCAAACTGAAACATTCTACGTAAAATAAATATATAGACTACAAGCTGTGCGAAACCCACAGCAAGTTATTACCTCCAATTATAACTTTTTAACTGTGAGGCATTGTTTTATTTCTCCAGACGCGAAAAACAAGTTGTACTTTAAAATGAAAAATGTATTTTATAAAACTATAATACACATTTATATCGTGTAATAAAATCAATCACAATAAACGTTTGAAACTAAGCGAAGTTCTCATCAGTACAATTGTTAATCAAAAACCAAATCTTGCGTTTACGCATGTTGTCGGGCAAAATATGCAATTCAAATATTAGAAAATCTGTCTGTATTGGAAATGAGCGATTTTGCAAAAATTATCGATTCTCTTACTATTTCATTTTAAAATGCAACTTTGTATGATTCCAAAACTGCTTTGTTATTATTTTTCCTACTCTACCGTCGCGAAGAGGAAAATGGAGTGCTGCGTTTACATAGAAAAACACATAAACAGCATGAACGCTAGGTGCAAGTCATGTCACGGACTCAATGATCTGCTCTTCATGTCACTCATAAACCCTATGAGCTTAATCTAAGTGCCAACTTGTAAACTAATTCTTCACTGTATGGTTTGCCCTCTTTTTATAAAAAAAAAAAAAAAAAAAAAAAAAAAAACCTGTCGTCTCGGCTTATAGGTGGAGGTAGATTTCGAAGAGTCTCATTTCAACCAACAACATATAAAATATGATTAGATAAAAATCCAGTTTAACAATTTTATTTGGCCGCTTTTGAAAAACTTTTAATTTCATTTTTATGAAAGAATTGGTTTTATCAGAATCATCTTATACAAAATTCGACTCAAATGCCCATTTTGACAACATATTTTGAAATATATTCTGACTTAAACCAAAGTCTCGCATTTGCCAAAAATTAATACCTCTAGTGGTTTACTCGTAGGTTTAACATTGTTTTTGCCGTACAACCAAAGATATGAAAAATGGACAACAGGATACAGGGAAATACAATAATAAACCTACAAGTGAGCCACTAGTGGTATGAATTTTTGGCTTATGCATCCCTTCACTTCTGGCAGACATGGATCATTCGATCCGTTTCTTCCACAGAATAAAAGAAATTTTCTTGTGCTCCATAACATAGTGTTTTGTGGTGTCGGTTCTTGGACCATAACATATTCTTTATAATAATCTAAAGTTAAGGGAATCCGGGACACATTTCAAAATAATTTTTATGTACTGAGTTAAAATTCTGAAAATGTTGTGTTGGTTAACCATATTATTAAAAACAAAATCATATGATGAAACTTCTTAGAATTTTATTATAAAAATTTAAATTTTAAAATTCTTAAAAAGTGGTATAACTTTAATTCCTTATAAATCGAAATATTATTGGTAGAATTTCAATTTTTTATTATTGAAATAAACAAAAATATATTCAATTTAATTTTGATTCAACATTTTTAAAAATATCCTTCTATAGTAAAAAAAAAAAAAAAAAAAAAAAAAATTAGCCTTAAAAAGAATGACTCCTGGAATTATGCTGACGTGTAAGATTTCCGGAAATGACGAATCCGGGTAGACTACTCCATCCATGAGTCGAATAGACAAATCAGGAAAGGGCTCCGTCTATGCATCGCGAAGCCATTCCAACCGGAATTGCAAAGCAATACGGAACGGAATCGCGAAGCGATTACGCGGGGGGTTGGCGAGGGTAGCGAGCAGGGGGCGGAGCTCCCTATAGTTTATAGGAATTGTAACTGCGCATTCCGATTATGCATGTTTGGGGCGCCGCACCCCACTCTGCCCCCCCCCAAAGGGAACCTTTTTAAATTTTTATCCACAGCACTCGTGTTTCATATATTTAGAAAGGTCTGAAACTGCCTTTTCCTATTATGGATGTCTTGTTTGTCCCCCTCCGCTCTGCCCCCCAGGGGGGCACATTTTCAATTTCTTTACAACACCAGTCGTGTGACACATCATTTGAAAGGTTTGCAACTGCTTATTCAAATATATTATGGATGTCTTGTGTGTCACCCCCACTCTACCCCCCAGGAGGGGCACATTTTAAATTTATTTACAACACCAGTCGTGTGACACATCATTTGAAAGGTCTGCAACTGCTTATTCATATTATGGATGTCTTGTGTGTCACCCTTCCCACTCTGCCCACCCAAGGGAGGCACATTTTTAATTTCTTTACAACACCAGTCTTGTGACACATTATTTCAAAGGTCTGCAACTGTTTATTCATTATTATGGATGTCTTGTGTGCCACCCCCACTCTGCCCCCCAGGGGGGCACATTTTAAATTTGTTTTATATCAACAATCGTGTGACACATCATTTTAAAGGTCTGCAACTGCTTATTCATATTATGGATGTCTTGTGTGTTACCCCCCCCACTCTATCCCCCAAGGAGGGGGCACATTTTAAAATTCTTCACAACACCAGCCGTGTGACACATCATTTTAAAAGTCTGCAACTGCTTATTCATATTATATTATGGATGTTTTGTGTGCCACCCCCCACTCTGCCACCCCAGGGGGGGCACATTTTTAATTTCTTTACAACACCCGTTGTGTGACACATCATTTGAAAGTTCTGCAACTGCTTATTCATGTTATGGGTGTGTTGTGTGTCAAACCCCACTCTTCCCCCAGAGGGACACATTTTCAATTTCTTTACAACACCAGTCGTGTGACACATCATTTGAAAGGTTTGCAACTGCTTATTCAAATATATTATGGATGTCTTGTGTGTCACCCCCACTCTACCCCCCAGGAGGGGCACATTTTAAATTTATTTACAACACCAGTCGTGTGACACATCATTTGAAAGGTCTGCAACTGCTTATTCATATTATGGATGTCTTGTGTGTCACCCTTCCCACTCTGCCCACCTAAGGGAGGCACATTTTTAATTTCTTTACAACACCAGTCATGTGACACATGATTTCAAAGGTCTGCAACTGTTTATTCATTATTATGGATGTCTTGTGTGCCACCCCCACTCTGCCCCCCAGGGGGGCACATTTTAAATTTCTTTGCAACACCAGTCCTGGGACACCTCATTTGAAAGGTCTGCAACTGTTTATACATATTATATTATGGATGTCTTGTGTGCCATACCACCCCACTCTGCCCCCCCCAGGGTAGGCACATTTTAAATTTCTTTACAACACCAGTCGTGTGACACATCATTTGAAAGGTCTGCAACTGCTTATTCATATTATGGATGTCTTGTGTGTTACACCCCACTCTACCCCCCAAGGAGGAAGCACATTTTAAATTTCTTTACAACACTAGTCGTGTGACACATCATTTGAAAGGTCTGCAACTACTTATTCATATTATGGATGTCTTGTGTGTTACCCCCCACTCTACCCCCCAAGAAGGGGGCACATTTTAAATTTTTTTAAATCAACAATCGTGTGACACATCATTTGAAAGGTCTGCAACTGCTTATTCATATTATGGATGTCTTGTGTGTTACCCCCCCCCACTCTATCCCCCAAGGAGGGGGCACATTTTAAAATTCTTTACAACACCAGCCGTGTGACACATCATTTGAAAAGTCTGCAACTGCTTATTCATATTATATTATGGATGTTTTGTGTGCCACCCCCCACTCTGCCACCCCAGGGGGGGCACATTTTTAATTTCTTTACAACACCCGTTGTGTGACACATCATTTGAAAGTTCTGCAACTGCTTATTCATGTTATGGGTGTGTTGTGTGTCCCCCCCCCAGTCTGCCCGCCCAGGGGGGCACATTTTTAGTTTCCTTACAACACCAGTCGTGTGACACATAATTTGAAATGTCTGCAACTGCTTATTTATATTATGGATGTCTTGTGTGTCACCCCCACTCTGCCCCCCAGGGGCTGCACTTTTTTCATTTCTTTACAACACCAGTCGTATGACACATCATTTGAGAGGTCTGCAACTGTTTATTCATTCTTTGGATGTCTTGTGTGTCACCCGCCACTCTGCCCCCCCAGAGGGGGCACATTTTCAATTTCTTTACAACACCAGTCTTGTAACACATCATTGGAAAAGTCCGCAAGCGCTTATTCATATTATGGATGTCTTGTGTGTCACCCCCCCCACTCTACTCCCCCAGGGGGGCACATTTTTAATTTCCTTACAACACCAGTCGTGTGACACATGATTTGAAAGGTCAGCAACTGTTTTTTCATATTATGGATGTCTTGTGTGTCCTCCCCTACTCTTCCTTCTTTACAACACCAATCGTTTGGCACATCATTTGAACGATCTGCAACTGCTTTTTCATATTATGGATGTCTTGTGTGTCACCCCCCACTCTCCCCCCCAGGGGAGCACATTTTTATTTCTTTACAACACCAGTTGTGTGACACATCATTTGAAAAGTCTGCAACTGCTTATTCATATTATGGATGTCTTGTGTGTCAAACCCCACTCTTCCCCCAGGGGGACACATTTCTAATTTCTTTACAACACCAGTCGTGTGACACATCATTTGAAAGGTCTGCAACTGCTTATTCATACCATGGGTTATTGGCGAGCGCAGCAAGCAGACGTAGCCTACAACTTGGAATCGCGAAGCGATTATGCGGGGGGTTGGCGAGCGTAGCGAGCAGGGGGGCGGAGCCCTCCTAGTTAATTTAAATAAAAATTTAAGAAAAAAAGATGTTACTTTTTAATAAAATAATATTTTCAAAAGTAAATATTTCTTTTCAAATTGGCTGAATCAAAATAAAAGTAAAACAATTGAAAAATACATGTTCAAAATTTGAATCTTCCGTCTTTAACGGTTCTTGATTTATAACAATTTAAATATGAGAAATGGTGTAAAAATTCATCATGAAGAAAAACGCATTTTCCCAAGAAGTCGTTTTCAAGACAACTATTGCTTTAAGGCTAGAGCCCCACCAGTGGCCGAGAGGTTCTTGCCTTTCAACTGGTAGACGGCAGGTGCTGGGTTCGAACCCGATCGCGGCTGTCAGCCTAACCGTTCGGAGTTTTCGTGGTTTTCTTTGAACCTTGCGTAAATACGGGTTAGGTTCAGAAAGACTCCCACGAAGAGCACTTCCCCCCTGGTCCTATATCCTTAGTGTAGATAATCGGACGACAAAAATACACCAAACACATCTTTAAGGCTAGATTTTGAAATCGAACTAAAACAAACAAACAAAAAAAACCATAATATTTCCTGCTCCAATTAAGATGAAAACATGATTTAAATGACTTTTGACACAGACACACAAAAAAAGCAATAAATTGAAAGAAAAAAAATCAAGATTTGTGTGTCTCTGACCTGCTGCATCAATACTATTTTTATTGAATAAATTAATTGTATTTTCAAAACTGACACCATATCAAGGCAACTGTCATTTCTGAAGTGCGATATAGATTATTCCAAAAATCTTCATTTACTGAAAACTCCAACAGCTTTTTATGTTTAATCCTTTATGTCCCAACGGTGCTTTAAAGTAACTTATAATAAAATTTGTTTAATACACCAATATGCAGTGAACAGTTTAGAATGAGTTATAGATACTTTACTTTACTTCGAACCAACTCATTCTTGGTTGCACAAAAGAAAAATATTTTATAAAGAATCATTTATTTTACCTTTACATCTTTTCAACGTTCTTGAACTTGAAAGAGTTGGGGGAGGGGGCAATGAAACATTTCAATATTACTTTTGCAAGAACTATATATTTGTAAATTTCCTAATTGTACAAAGTACAAAAAAAAATATTTTAAATAAAGGATTTGAGTGGAGCTACATACAAGTAAATATTGCACAAAATCGCTCTATGTACAAGTTTAATTCATTATTTTTAATTGGCTTAATTGTTCTAAAAGTTTAGTAAATAAGAGTGTAAATCATCTAATGCCGTTTAAAAAATTCATAAAAAGTGCTTTAGAAGATTTTCATGAACTCAAAATTTGGGACATAAAGAGTTAATACCGTATTTACACGCGCAACCAGTATTTTAGAATGAAATGTGACGATTTTTTTGTATCTCGTATGTAAGTCGAAACAAATGTTACGTTAGACCAGAAAAGTAATGGGAATTCTTTTTTTTTAACTTCGTGTAAAGAGTAAGTGTCATGATATGGTGATGTCACTTGCGAACAAAATACTTAAAAACGTCTACATTGTAAAAATAGAAAAAAAAACCTGTAATTTTACAAATGTAAAGTTGCAGAAATCTGTATTCTTGCTGAAATTCTATCTGTATGCTGTACAAAAAGAGAAGAAAAGAGAGAAAGAGAGGCCATGTATATCTATTAAAGAGAAATCTATGAAATTAATTTTTTAAACCGTTAGAAATCTGTAGATTTACAAATGAATCTAGTAAAATTATACTAATATTACTAAAATTTTATCTGTAACTTGGGTCGCAGTTAGATAAAAAGTTCTAAATTTCTCAGTTCCCTCTTAAGAATTGTTTAACCTTACATTATTTTTTTATTTATAGTAAAAATCTGTACCTATTACATGAATTACATGCTGTTACCGTTACATAAAATTAGTAGCGGCAATGATGATTTCTAAATATAGTTTAAATAATGTCACTAACTCTTTTGTATAAAATTCTGCAAGGTGTGAAATAAAAGACGCAGGAATACTTCTATTCAGTAAAATTCCAGTTTTAATTTCTTCTATGAATACATTTCTTGATTCATAGGGTATATCGTGTGATTATATAAAGCAGTAATAAAATATTCTGTGTATAACACGCAACGATGGCTTTTGCCCCAAATTTTGGGGGGAAAAAGTGCTCGTTATACACGAGTAAATACGGTACATAGTTAAAGATTGCCCTCTAACAATCCCAAAAAACATATGTACATAAAAAATATTAATAATACATTTTAATGACATTTCAAAATTTATCAAAAGCGATCTTTCATGATCGTCGTATTTCAGAAGTTAATAGTCTAGAAATCGCGAAAAATTTCGCCTCTTAATGAAACTTTTATTTTATTCCCATTATTTCAGAAGTTTTAGAACGTAGTTCGATTACATATCTTTAAAATTAGCCTTTTATTTACATTGACATTTCCTTACTTTTATGTTATTTTATTGATTTATTGGCAAATTTCCCATTTCATTTCGGAATATTAGCAGAAATCAAATATTTTGAATAAAAAAGGCAAAACCTTCTTCGTCTGGCTTCATGCAATAGAAAAATGCGTATAAATTTCAATATATTTGACATTGTATAATAACATTAAGAACCACCGCAAACATTTTTCCTCCGTAGCCACTATATTTTCAACTTTTCAAACTATTTGAATGTTTAAAGAGGTCTGGGACAAAAAGACTGCTAATTTTCAAAAAAAAAAAAAAGTATTGCATTAATTTGTTGTTCGTTTATTTTTGTTTTTTCCTGCTCAAAATCACATTTAAATCATGTTTCTACCTAACTGGAACAGGAAATATTATTTTTCTTATTTTGTTTTGTTTTGTTTCGATTTCAGAATCTAGATTTTTAGCAATGGTTGTCATGAATGAGACACCTTGGGTAAATGCGTTTTTCTTCATGATGGGTTTTTCACCATTTTACCGATTTAAATTGCTATATGTCAAGAACTGTTAAAAGTAAACGGTTCAAACTCTGAACATGTCTTATTTCAATTATTTTACTCTAATTTTGATTCAGCAAATTAAAAAGAAAAAAAAACTATTTACTTTTGAAAAGATTTTTTTTTAAATAATATAACTTTCTTCTTAAGTTTTTACTTTAAATATTTTTATTTTTTATTTCAATTAAGGTTTTTTAAAATGATGAACCAGAATTAAAATTTTATATATTTTTGTTTATTTCGTCGATAAAAAATTTAAATTCTCTAAATAATATTTTGAGTTATAAATTACACTACTTTTTTCATAAATTTTAAATTTTTATTTAAAAAATTTCTGAAAAGTTTTATCATCTGATTTTGCTTTCAACTGATATAGTTAACGAGCACAAGAAATTTCAAAATTTTTACCCAATAAATAAAAATTATTTTAAAATTTATCCTGGATCTCCTTAAATTAACGTATAAAAATAATTCATTCATATGTTACGTTCATTCTGTTTAAGTGGTAAAATTGTAAAAAAATAAAAATAAGTTTGCCGATTAACTTATAATATTTTTAGATAAGAAATATAGTTTAATCAATCTTAACTTTAGCTCCTTTAACTGGAGATATTTCAAACTAAAATATAGAAGGAATTGAATATTTCCAATTGAGGGAAAAATTGCCCAAGGCGGGAGTCGAACCCAGATACTTGGCTTACAAGGACAATGCTTTATCTGTTATGCTAACTAGGCAATAGCCAGATCAGATTTTTTGCTCAGATTACCTTATTGGTCATAACATCTGGTCTGTCATTTAGACAGCTCAGCAGAATAAAATGCAGGTTTAATTTATGGAGTTCCATTACCTGCAGTTTATTTTTATGGGTTTACCACCCAGCTAGCTTAACAGGTAAAGCATTGGCCTCGTAAGCCGAGTATCTGGGTTCGATTCCCGGCCTGGGCAATTTTTCGCCCAGTAGAAAATATTCAATTCGTATGATAAATTTACCAATCTTTTTGATTGATTTAAAATATTAGTATAAAACATGTAAGTGTAATAAAAAAATCTCCAATTTATACATTATATTCTTACAAAAATAAATTTAATATATGTCATCGTCTACTTGTTGGTGAATTTTTAAAAGATTCAATCAATTATAGGACGTTCTTTATATCTTCTAAAAAGAGTTTTAAGATCTACAATAATAATAAAAAATTGATTTGATCGTGCAGCTATTTTAATACCAAGGCTTAAGAAGGATTTTTCACTTTGAATAAAAAAAGCTCTGTTGTAATCTTTCAATAACCTTATAATGTTTTGATATCTGTGTTGACTTGTTTATGATCTTTTTTTTACTATGTGCAGCATCATAATCAATATTTGAGTATTAGTTTATAGTCACATATTTTTTATCTTTTTCTGTTCAGACTTTATTCATACGGTTTAGATAAAAATAATCTTATTTGGATGGGTATTGCAAATCATTTAATTTTGTCAAATAAGAAAAATTTGTACTGCAATTTCCTGGTTATAAAATTGTTTTGAAAAGTTTAAGTTGTTTATTTCCTTCAATTCATTTAATAATCGATTGTTGATTTTTTCCAGAACTTTAACCCTTTAACTACTGCATTACAGTCTATACTATATACATATATTTTCATTTGATTTTTATTTTTCATCTTTTTCTTACAAAATATCTCAAAGATGTTTTGTAAGCGCAAAAATTAATTAATATGCATATATGTGTGCAATGTAGAAAAGTATCATTGTAATAAGAACAGCAATAAACCAAAACACACTCTGTTTTGAAACTTTGAAATTTAAGAAATTTAAGAGCCTTTCGGCAGTAAAAAATCGTCAGCCCATTTTTTGTGTCGGAAATTGTACAGTTTTGAGTTTTATTTTCTTTCAACCATTTTCTTACCAAGTTCAGAATAAAAGTTCTCATGTAAGTCTAATGTATGTTAATTGCGAAACGAGAAAATATGTTAAGATAAAAACAGCTTTTGCATTTATGCGCGTAGGTTGTCATTTATTTATTTATTGTTTGCTTCTTCAAAGTTTAAAGGGAAAAAACATAAACATTCTAGAATAAATGGGCTGAAAATTGTTTCTGTATCTACAAAATATCTTTTGAACAGTAAGTCCTAATTGCAGCAGTTTTATTCTATTTTTCAGAAAAAGAAATTGAAATTAGTGTCGGTTTTTTTCTACACAAATTTTTCTTTAGCAGAAACAAACACCAGAGGGATTTTTTTTCTATTTCTTCCTCTTTTTTTCTAGTTTTATTTTGGAAGTAAGATTTATCAAAAAATAATTTAAGTTTCTTGAAAATCTAAACATAAAAAACGCATCTAATAGGCACAATCATCATTTGAGAAAAGATAATTATATATATATATATATAACTTTATTTACTATTCATCATTATACTGAGCCACCGTTACTTATGTGTTTCAATTGCTAAAATATTGTCCTGACATTTATTATAAAAACCCATCGATTATTGAAGCTATCCTATTATTAGCACTATCGTCATATTGATTGGGATAAAAAAAATTCTACGTACAAAAATTAACACAAAAGGCATTAAAAAAATCTGTTTTGGTAGTTTGAAAGTTAATGCAAAGCAGACACTAAATCTCACTCTGCTCGTGCTCCGGCATCTATAGATATTAATATAGTTAATCATGCATATATATGCATCTATTAATCATTTTATGCATTCTATCCATTCAAAGAATACAAATCTCATTACTTTATTTATTTAACCAAACTAATCTTATGTACAATACATGCATTTATTTATTTCAATATGTGTCACAAATGTTTGCGTATTTATCTGAGATACATCAATTGCTATTTCTTTCATCCTTTATAAATCCCATGACACATTTTGTTTAATGAGTGTCATCCTGGTGTAGACGGTTTGGACATTTTATTCATCAGACTCTAATATAATTATCCTTGCGGTATTGATTTTCCCCCATTATGAGACGAAATTTTATTTTAGATACATTTTTGGGAAGTATTTAGGTATGTAATTGGTTAAGAATGCTAAAGAAAACTGCCGCCAGTTTATTGACGTATGTAACACATTAAAAAGAAAAGAAAGAATTCAATAACTTGGTAATTATATAATATTTTGAGTCATTGAACATTTTGAGTGACATAAAGATCCTTATAGCTTGTAATGTAGAGATTTAATAATTGCTGAGCAAACATTGTATTTGTCTGTACTTTGAACTTGTTAATTTAGGGTTTTAAAATAAAAAAATAAGAAGAAAATGAATCTTCGAAATCAGAATAATGAATTATTTCCCAGTAATCACTTTAAATTTTTGTAAATAATTTTAATAAAGGGTTTCAGTTTTTACTTTTAAGCAATCGTATACTTCTAACAGCTTTAAATTTAATTTTTATATTATTTTTGATTTTTTTTTTAAATGCGCTTGTTTTTAACACTTTCCAACAAAGTTGAAAAGTGTTTATGCATTCGGTTTGTCTGGCCGTCTGGCCTCGCTCTAACTCCCGTAAATATACTCGGATTGCTCTGAAATTTTTATGTTATTGATGTTTGCCCTAGCACAAACCCAATTGAAAATGAAGTTTCTACTATGATTAGTTTATTTACAGGGATAGTCAAGAGTTTGCCGATACATTACGGCCAATTGGATAAAATCGTTTCAAATGAATTTTAAAGGTGTTATACCCTGTTAAATTTATTCAAATTTACATGGATTCACAAAGTGCACTAAAATACGCATTCTGTAAAATATGCTGTCAAAATAATAGTTATTATTCATTTACAGGGTAGGGTCACTCAAAAGAATTCCATTAGATAACAATCCACAATAATAAAGGAGGGCATTGTTTGTGACACATTTTAATGATGCTAAACGATTTCAAGTACCATAAAATTGATATACGCCGCTGAGATTTAATATTTAACGCATAATATGAAGTGGATAGATTTTACAGGGACACACAAAATATTTCAAACCTTTTATTTTTATCCGAAATACTATGTATTATTGATGATAGCTGATGGATAGTTGAAATGCATTTTCAATTATGATATGCGCTTTGAAGTTTTACAAAATGTTTGCAAATTATATGGTGTAATAAATGTTATAGTTGATATACGGGGTTACACAAAAGAGCTCACAAAGGTTACTGAATATGAGAGTAATTAACTTAAAGGTGGTAATAATCCATTTTTACGTTGAACTGCTTTCAGTTTACTGAGAAATGTTTGTAGAATATAGATGAAATGATATACAGGGTCATGCAAAGTATTAGCTACATGGTCACCCATATGTGATAATTTCTAGAAATGTGATTTAAGTAGCTTTAAGAATGTGTTTGTTTGAACTAAATTGTAACAAAATACTGGCGTGTAGTAAGATACTGGATAAATTACAAGGTTGAGCAAAAGTATTGAAGTATTTCCCATCTATTAGAATAAAGTGCTGCAAGAGATATTTCAGCCAGTTAGGCATTTTCTTGCGAAACTAAATTTTTCCATTATATTGTATATATATATATCAACCAACGGATCAAATACAGGGCTGTTCAAAAGTATTTCAAAACATATTTGGCTATATACAGTACCATCTTATTTTCCTAAATAACAAAGTTTTGTTAAAGATTTCAGGAAGCGTTGGAAAGTGTTTCATAATCTATGCTTAACGCATGATTTTTCTTATTTGTTTTTCATTTGTTTCTAGTATTCCATTTTTTTCTTTTTTACTTTTTACAGCATTTCGTAACAACATTCTGTCTATTTCCCAATGGTTCAAATATAGTGAAAGTAAAAATGGCTGCAACGAGAAAACTTATCATTGACCTTCTCAATATGGAAAAATCGCTAATAAATTAACTTTTACAATACTATGATACGAATTGAGTATAAAAATGGATTTATGTATGTAATATTTTGACGGCTATTTTAAGACACTTGACCACAAAAGATTAACGAAATACTGCAATGAAAAATTTGAACTGCTGCCAAATTTCGTGTTGATTGAACACTTTTAAAATCTGCTTACGTGATTATTCCTCAAGAAAAGAAAAGAAAAGAAAAGAAAGAAAAGAAAAGAAAAGAAAAGAAAAGAAAAGACAAAGGTTTATAAAGTTTTTTGACGTATGACTTCCAACTGGATACTCAACCGGTTCATACATGAACATTTAGAATTACCAAAATTCAAATGGATTAGTTATTTATAAGAAGTATATTAATAAATATTAAAATATTATCTGTACAATTTAGAAAAAAATTATTGATTAGACACTAATTTTTATGGATTCTAATTTTTATCCGTTTACAAAAATTAACAAATTAATGCGTAAAGTACTGTCTTGGTAGTTTGGGAGTTAATGCAAAGCAAACACAAAATCTGACAACTCATGCTCTGGCATCTATAGATATTATTAAAATTAATCATGCATATACATGTTTTTACTAATTATTTTATGCTTTCTACCCATTCATAGAATACAAATCTCATTACTTTATTTATTTAACCCAACTTATCTTATGTACAATACATCCATTTGCGTATTTCAATATATGTCACAAAGGTTTGCGTGTTTATTTGAAATACATCAATTGATGTTTCTTTCCTACTTAATAAATCCGGTGACACATTTTGTTTAATGAATGTCATCCTGGTGTAGACGGTTTGGACATTTTATTCATCAGACTCTAATACAGTTATCCTCACGGTATTGATTTTTCCCCGTTATGAGACGAAATTTTATTTTAGAAAATTTTTTTGGGACGCATTTAAGTGTGTAATTGGTTAAGAATGCTAAAGAAAACTGTCGTCAATTTACTGACGTATGAAACACAGTAAAAATGAAAGAAAATAAATTGAATAACTGGATAATTATATAATATTTTGAGCCATTAAAAATTTTGAGTGACATAAAAATCCTTAGCCTTTGATATACAGATTTAATAATTACTGAGTAGACATTGTATTTGTCTATGAACTTGTTAATTTTGAAATTGAGTTTTAAAATGTCAAAATAAGAAGAAAATGAATCTTCAAAATCAGAATAATGAATTATTTCCCCAGAATCATTTTAACACTAGAACAGCGGTGGTGGGTCATTTTGACCCGTATCACATGAAAATATGTCGACTCAAACCAGAAAACGCCTTATAAAATAAGATAAATATAAGAAACACAAAAGTAATTTAAATAAATAAGCTAAGTAGTGTTACATAAAAATTCTGATGCGAAATATTTTGATAAAACTTGTAACTAGAACCCCGATAATCCGGATCGGGTTTTTCGCTTTTTTTTCAAGTTTGAGAAGCGATTGGCTGATTTCTTTAACATTAACTTGTTGCATCGTCATATTCTGAATAATAAAACAAAAAATTTTTCGCAAATCGCTTCTCAAAGTTGAAAAAAAATGAAAAAAACGATCCGGATTATCGGGGTTCTACTATATAATTTCCCGCGGTTCTATTGTTAAAAATTTGTCAATAGTTTTAATAAAGAGTTTCAATTCTTTCTATAGGAAACAAATACTTCCAATAGCTTTAAATTTCATTTTTATAATATTTTTGAATTTTTAGAATATTCGGGATTTTTTTTCTTTTATATTATTCTTTTTTTTTTTCTTTCTTTTTTTTTTTTTTGACTTTCTAAAGTAATTCGTAACAACATTTTTAAAAGTTTTACAATGACTCATACATTAGCAAAGACATTCCGTGATTATGCTTGGTGTAATGTTGATTGCAACGAAGAATCTTATCAATGATGATTATCTATCCAGCACCTTCTCAACAAGGAAAAGTTACTAAAAAATTAACTTTTAAAATATTGTAGTTCGAATTAAGTATAAAAATGTATTTATGGATTCAATATTTCGACGGCTATTTCAAGACACTCGACCACAAAAGATTAACGAAACATTGCAAAGAATATTTTGAATTGTTGACAAATTTCATGCTGATTAAACAATTTTAAAATCTACCAACCTAATTATTTCTCCGAGAAAAAATGCCTTGGTAGTTTGAAAATTAATGCAAAACAAACACTAAATCTGACATTGCTCATGTTCTGGCATCTATAGCAGTAGGGTGGAGCGGAAAAAATATTTTTTAAAAATCAAAAACGGGTAGGTGCCAAAAGTTGCCTTTATATTAGTACATCAACTGCGTGAAATTTTACCGCTGAAAAAAAATGGCTTGAGTCTGCGCTTTTGCTCCAAAAATCGAAATTTTGGGTAAAATTTGTCCTTTTTCGGCATTTTTTAAAAAATATAAAAATTCTTACAGAGCTGGTTATTATTTAAAAGTGTTACTTAAACCATTATATTTATCTGTTTAACATATTTAAACTATAAAACAATATCTGTATTCTGTATAATTGGAGCAAATCTGACAACTTTTGGTAAAAACCAGCGTTACCTCTCTATTGGAGCATACAACGAAATGTTGTTTTGAATGCATTTCTTACCTATCTGCTTTCAAAAGTATTCTGTATATAACTCATCGATGTGGCTGCATTTCATTCCCACCCGTCTCAGCCACCCAACAATCTAGGCCCGGTGTTTTATTTATGTATTGAATTCTTATTTTTTTCCCCGAAGAAGGGCATAAGTTTTCTATGTATCAAAGTAGTTTACCTCTTCTTTGTTTTCACTGACATTGGATGCTACTGGTGTTACCTGCGGCACGTATATTTTTATACCTTGTATAACAGAAGAGGAAGCTGAGTAATGTATTAGGCATGTTGTTAATTGAACCTATCAGCAGCCTATTATCTTCATTAAATTTTCGTACAATTAATACATTATCAGAGCTGCCAACTTCTACGCCTATTTAAATCTTATAAACATGTTTGGAACCATAAAAATGTTTTAGTAAAATGCATGCCAAATATATTCATTGTTATACATGACAGCATATATTGTTAATCCTTTGCAAAAATTTCTGTTTCTAACATGTTTATTTGACTCTAAATTGGCGTAGTAGTTGGCAGCCATGCATTATGATTGGGAGTTCTGTTACCACAAAATGCTTTCCAGTTACATTATGTATATAATGATATGCTAAAAATTGATTGTATGGATGCAATTTCTAGTATGTCATCATTTACTGTGCCTATTAGTTGGAATATATTTTGAGAAGTTAGCAGTTTAATATTATGACGATCGTCACAGAGGATTGCAAACAAAATTTGTATGTAAAGCAACAATATTTCGAAAGAAGTTTTAGTATTTGTTTTATGTCGTTTCCTGTATTGTTTCGTAGTCGAGTTATTTCTAATAAGCTTTAGGACCTATTCTTTAGGTGTGTATTACGTTTGGTATAAAATATCCCGCGGTATAAACTTTGATTATATATTTTGTGAGTGAATCAATAGACTCTGATTGCCAATCTGTGTTTATATAAAGCGGAAAATTTTATTCGCCTTATGAGCTGTTTTTTTTTTTTTTTTTTTTTTTTTTGTGCGAGATATTTTCTAAATTCCTATTCCCCATTTTCTCTAAGAAATAGCTTTCCTTATGAATTAGCTTTGCAATCTTCGACAGAAATTTCTAGTCTGTTCTGAGTATCTTTTACTTAATTTGAGAAAATAACTTTTCAAAATTATTATCTATTTTATAAAAAGTTGCAATAGGAAGTGAATAGTACGTGGACAAAGATTTTCTTATTGATCCAGTGAATCCATGTAGATTATAACGCTTTACATCGACTTCTCTAATAATTGAAGCAGAGGAAACTCACTGGAGTTGTAGTAGCATATGATCCATTATTATACACAATTCTAAGCTTACCCAATGCAAAATGGTTCACAGAGACAAACAGAATTAAAGTTAATGGAAAATTACCTGGCTACGAAAACACTTAGAAAATGGCATAAAACTAATGCAAAAAAAGTTATTTACAACAACGGTTGCTCTGCACGTGCAGGATAAATTCCCATTGCAATTCTCTTTGACGATCACCAGAAATCACATTAAACAGCTCGCTTCTCAACGTATAAAAAAATGCAAAAGCAGAATAAAGGATGGCACAGTAATAGTTGAAATGCCTGAAATCATCTTTGAAGCAGGTCATTACGTAAAAATATATAATTGACTGAAAAAATGTTGTGATAACAGAACTTCCAATCACTTTCAACAACTGGATGTAAGTTTGATAAAGATAATAGATGGTCGAATAGATCCCTTTAATAATATTCCCGTACATTACTTTGCTTGTCATTTTTTGTACAAGCTGTAAAATCATACATTAAGATAGTCACATCAGCATGTGGATACAAAGAACATATAAACTATGTGGATGCATCGAAAACATGCCAAATTTTGATAATGAAAATCACAAATCAATATATCAATAAAACACTGTACTAAGATAATCGAATAGTTGGGACGGGTGGTATATGAAATATAGCCACCTCCACGACGTATGTCCAAGGTAGTTTTGAAAAGAAGAGCTGTATTAAAAACAACAATTCATTATATGTCCCAATAGAGTGGTAATGCCGTTTTCTTACCCAATTTTGTCTGTTTTGCTCCAGCTATACGAAATAAAGATATTGTTTTATAGTTTAAATATGTTAAGCAGATAAATATAAAGGTTTAAGTAACACTTTTAAATAAAACCAACTCTGTAGGATTTTTTTAATTTTTTTGAAAAATTGTCAAAAATGACAAATTTTACCCAAAATTTTGCTTTTTGGAGCAAAAGCGCAGACTCAAGCCATTTTTTTTTTCAGCGGTAAAATTTCACGCAGTTGATATACTAGTATAAAGGCAACTTTTGGCACCTACCCGTTGCTGATTTAAAAAAAAAATTTTTTTTCGCTCCACCCTAATAGCAGGGTGGCGAGTGGTGGGGGGAAAATGCAGTCAAAAAATAGGGAACCACCAGTATTTTTTCTAGAAAATACTTCAAATCATATAAAAGGATTAAACAAGGCAAATTTCTTTTTAATATAATGCTGGTACTAAACACCTTTTTTGATTGTGTTTTTCCCTGACCACTCGCCACCTTGTATAGATATTATTATAATTAATCATGATGTATATATATGTATTTAATAATTATTTTTTGCATTCTACCAATTTACAGAATACAAATATCATTACTTTATTTATTTAACCAAACTAATCTTATGTACATTGCATACATTTATTTATTTCAATATATGGCATAAATGTTCGCTTATTTATTTGCGATACATAAATTGCTATTTTTTATCATCCTTAATAAATCCCGGGACACATTTTGTTTAATGAATGTCATCTTGGTATAGACGATTTGGGCATTTTTTTTATCAGGCTCTAATACATTTATCCTTACAATATTGATTTTCCACCGTTATAACACGAAATTTTATTTTGTATACATTTTTAGGAAGCACTTAAGTGTATAATTGGTTAGGCATTCTAAAGAAAATTGTCGTCAATTTCTTGACGTATGAAACACATTAAAAATGAAAGAAAATGCATTCTTTAACTAAGTAATTATATAATATTTTGAGTCATTAAACATTTTGACTGACATAATTACAAAGATAAAGATCCTTAACTTGTGGTATAAAAGTTTTAATAATTGTTTAGTAACCACTGTATTTATCTCAAAATTTATTAATTTCGGAAATGAGTTATTAACTGTTAAAAAATGAATTCTCGAAATCAAAAAATGAAGTATTTTTCAAGAATTGCTATTTTTATATTTTGTCAATAATTTTAATAAGGATTTTCAATATAATGACTTATCCAAAAACGATTTTTTTTTTCACGGCTAAATTATTTATGAATTATTATGCATGTATAGTGTGAAATATACAAGTTAGAAATCACGTAAAAAGGTAATGTTAATAGCATAAATGCTAAGTTGTTATTAATGATATTAAATTTCTTGTGTTAGAAAATTTTTAAGTAAATATTTAAACATACTAAATCAAAACTTTTATACTTTTGTAAAGATGCTCAAGATATATAAAAATATAGATTTTGAAACGAAAAAACATCATAGATGTTAACATGCTGTTAGGAAGTCGATACAACATCAGTTGCTTTCGACATATTCCTACGATGATTTTTATGGGAGGGAAGGGGGTGGGGAAAAGTCTATTAGAAAGTCTTTAAGAATTTCGTATAGATTTTCGTCCGCCTTACTGACTCGTGCTGTAAATCCAACGAGCATTCATGAACATACAGGGTGTTTCACAAAGGACCCCGACTTTAAAAATCTATAACTCGGAATAGATAGAAACATGAAATCAGTGGTTTGTTTATTAAAGAAATCGTAAGAATCTTATGCATAAATCAGAAAATTTAGTTAAAAATAGCACTCATAAATGGCGCTGAGAGCGATAGGCGCTCTGTTGAGGGTGATATTGACGTCACTTAGCACTGATGCGAATTAAGGATATTTATGCGGAGTAGGTCTTTTTCGAAAATGCACTTTTGCTTTTACGACCCGATTTTGAATTGAATCAATATAATTTTGATTTTGTTGGCGTCAGCACAATAATAGACAAAAACAGTGTTTCCATAGGAACGACTCCTTTAAATTGAAGTTCGAGAAACAACAACATTCGAAATATCGTCCTTTTTATACGTTGTTGTTTCTCGCATTTAAATTTTAAAGAAGTCGTTCCTATGGAAATACTACTTTTGTCTATTATTCTGCTGACGCCAACAAAATCAAAATTATATGGATTGAATTGAAAATCGGGTCATAAAAGCAAAAGTGCATTTTCGTATTTTCGAACAAGATCCACTCCGCATAAAACTTCTGAATTCGCATCAATGTTAAGTAAAGTCAATATCAGCCTCAACAGAGCGCCTATAGCTCTCAGCGCCATCTATGAGAGCTATTTTTAACTATTTTTTTATTTATGTATAATATTCTTACGATTTTTTTAATAAGCATGCCACTCGTTTCATGTTTCTATCTATCCCCGTTTCCGAGTTATAGATTTTTAAAGTTAGGGGTCCTTTGTGAAACACCCTGTACATTAAAGATATTTTTTTCTCTGAAGATAACTGTATAAATCAGTTGAAAATACTCAGATGTCAATTTCGAACATTTTATAGCGCCTTCGATGCTTTTTCATATTTAAAATCCTGTATTTTTAACACCTTTTTATAAAAAAATAAAAAAAATTGTTTTCGTATATTAGAATGTTTACTTATGCATTCTCAAAGTGAACACGACGTTCCAAACTTATAGTTAAAATATTTATTTTAACTATTACATTTCTTTCAACAGTAAAGTTATATTCTTATCGTTTTATCTTGTTTCAGAAAATAAAAGTGAGATATACAGGGTGGTCATAAAAAACTTCCTCTGTATATGAACCCTTAGCAACTTAACCATTCAATCAATCGAAAAGAAAATTTAGACGTACTTATATGAATGTATGCACTCAAGATCGTTATGATTTAAAACAACAAAACTCTCACGGTTACACAATCGTAGTGAAATAGTAGTTCCATACATTTTCAATAGCGTAATGTCATTAATACTCTCCAAAATACTTTTCCCTATTGATGATAATGCAATGGAATTCGTTTGGGTGCCCCTGTAAATGAACATGGTATCACTGAAAAGATATCATCGTGAGGATTAAAAAACACAATGGAATCACCCATCGGAAATGAAACGTTATCAAGATACTAGACAAACTGTATTACGTAGCTAACGCACACTTACTGGGAAACTGCATTAAGTTACATAAACTGTCTGATGTCTCGAAAACGACTCATTTCCGTTGAGTAGCTCCTTTGAGTGTTTTACTTCTCAAAATGATATATTTTCAACGAGATCATTTTCGTCAAAATCGAGACAACAATTTTTGGCGGTCCTCTGTTAAGTGTGCACTAGTCCAGTATGCACTAGCTACGTGGCTTAAATTATCGGATATCTCGAAAAAGACTCATTTCTGATGAGTAGTTTTTTGAATTTTTTACTCCTCACGATAAGATCATTCCAACAATACCCTTTTCGTTAAAATCTAAACTAATTTTTATTTTATTTTTTTATTTTTTTTTTATTTTTTTTTATTTATTTTTTTTTTTGTGATACCACAGTAAGTATGCACTAGCTACGTTACATAAATTGTCAAATATCTCGAAAACGTCTCGTTTCCGACGGGTACTTTCATTGAGTTTTTTACTCCTCATAATGAGATCTTTCCAACGATACCACTTTTGTTAAAATCGGTGACTCACACTTCCTGCATTTCCCTAGAAAGTGTTGGCTCAGTCGTACTTTGGTTAGGCCTTAACCCTTTAACGCACAGTGTTGCCGGGTCGGCAACACCTAAAGTTCCCCCTGTTTAGAGACACAAAATCTCCGTGAATATTTCAAAAACTACTCTAATGGCTAATTTAAATCTTTCTTATGAGTTCTAGATGGCAGCACCACAGAGATCAAACTCTACTTTTTTTAAATAATAGGTAAAATGATTTACTGTAATACGCGCTTCATAGCAATGCTCTTCTCACTGCGCTTATCAATGCTTTACTTATGGGAGGTTACCACTTCGGCAACAGTTGTATAATTAAAATGGTTAATGCAATCTTTACAAAACAATACCTGTGTACTCCTCTAGGACTAAATAGATTGCCTAATTTTTTTCTTTAAATTCCAACTTTAAAGAGTAATGAGCCGGAAAGGGTTAATACAAAAGAAAAAGCAAGTTTGATTTTGATCGGGACAAAGTTGAACTCCTTTGACAAGTAAGGTATATTCCTGATAGCAATTTTGTTCCACTTAAAGATAAAATTATGCATCATAATTTGACATTGCTTTAAGATAACGCTTCTACGCACAAGTCTGTGTCAACTTTAGATTGCTTAGCTGTGAATAACACCAAAACTTCATATCTTTCTTCTAAAAGTCCGGACATAAATCGTATAGTAAGTATGTGGGAAAACTTGGTTCGTCAAGGTTATGAAAAGAGAAAGCGGTTTGGTTCAATTATTCAGTTGAAAGCAGCACTTTTAGAAATATGGAGACAAAAACCTATTTCTTCGTGCAAAAAGCAAGTCTAAAACCTTCCAAAAGCGTCTTTTGGAGGTTATCAGTATTAAAGTGAAATAAACAAAGTGCTAAAAATTGATGTATAAATCATTTTACATGTGTAATTTTGTTTTTAAATATATTGGTTTCAAACTTTTTTTCTCCAAATTATATTATCTAGAAAATATTTTTTGCTTACGCTTTTTAAATATATTTCTGTAATTTAAAGGAAATAAAAGAAATTTATACAGCATTTTGTATATAATCTTGCAATCATACTGTTTTATAATTAAAGTAAGAGTTTTATAGTTTTTGTTGGTGGTCCTATTTTTTTCCTCAGCTGTACTACTAAAAATTCAACAAAACCAATGCACCAAGATTTCGAAAACCTTTTACTTGTCAAAAAAACTGTATCTTCAAAAAATAACTGTTTTTCAAATTTTACAAAAATAAAAATCCTCTTTTCCTGCATGAAAATTTCGAAAAACAAATTCTGTAACCTGCGAAGCTGAACTAGAAGAGCAAACCTTGGTCTCAAACACGGATCAGATTTCGGCATTTTTAAACACAGCACTTTGTTACATCACAAATATGTTCCGATAATATGAAATAAGGTTTTCTTTAACAAAATACTGGTGTGCAAAAACTCGGAAATCTGATCAGTAGTCCAAAATTAAATTTTAGAAAATCAGTCATGAGTGTACTATGTTACTTGTTATGTCTGTTATCTCTGTAGTATCAATGAATCGCGTCAATATTTTCTACGCAAAAGACTCAGGACAATATAAAAGCTAAAGATTTGCAAACTCGTGGGTTTATATGATATTTTTAAAAACACATCCTATACGACATTTTATATCTATATCAAGGATTGAGTCTGCATTTTTTACAATGAACTTGTATAGCAATCTGCATTGCTTAAAAATTTATCTACTTTTTCTAAAGCATGCATCATAATCTTTAAAGCGTAGTGTAACTGAAGAGGTGCTTTTTTTGGTAAACTATTATGCGTCATTTACGTTTGATAACATACCTTTAAGGTTGTGAAGTCACTTTTTCTTCTAATTTCTTATCATGGCGATGTTATGACATTTGCTTACAACGGACTTAATTGACGTTTTTACTCTATCTTTATAAGATAATAATTATTAATTCTTCAAATTATTAAACGCATTTTTTAATTTATTATATAATGCTTTCAACGAACTCAAATGACATTTTTACTCTATTTTTATAAGAAAAAAAACTATTAATTCTGCAAATTATTAAACGCATTTTTTAATTTATTATAACATTCACAGGCTGTTATTGTTAAATGTAAACGTTTGAAAATAACTACGCAATTTAAAGTTATCATTTTTTGAGCATTTTTTGTAATTTACTTCAGAAGTGACTTTGCGACATTATGTCCAACAGAAACATAGATTTTTTTTCACTATTTTTTGAGTGCGATAGTTATAACGTATCAAATGAAATGCCTTCGTATTATGACAAACTTTTAAAAATATTCAGATCTTGGTGTAATGGTATTTATGTACTACGGATACAGTGTAGTGACCGAAGTCTTTGGTGTGTCCCTGTAAATACTATCTGTTTTTTATTATACCGGAATAAACTTGTAGTAAACCTCAGTAACGTATATCAATTTCATAAAACGTAAAAGGGTCATTCCACTGTCACGTGCGGGACAATCAGACTCTATAACTCCACCAAAATTGTGTTATAGGCTTAGAATTCTTCAGAAACAGGAATAAACATATTTTTGTCAGTTTATATTTGGTATAACAATATCTCAGGCAGGGACAGATTTTTCCTAAATGGTTTTATGATTTAGTTATTAATTAATTTGCATGCGTCACGTGCAGGACATCTGAAGTCAACCACTTGTAATTTGCTCTATGATCCAGCTAACATTTCTGCTCTACTAGTTTTCCAATTTTAAAAGAAAAAATATATATTAGAAGCTAAAGGTCTAATGTTTATGAAATAAACATCATTTTTGGAAAAAATAAATTTTTAAAATGCTAAAAAAAATATAACGTATAGTGTCACGTGCGGGACACTGTTGTCACGTGTGGGACATTGCAAATATCATTCAAGTAACCTTTTCAAAAATCAGAAAATAAAGGAATACAAAAAAGAAAATGCATATTATACATTTTACAATAAAAAAATATTTATTTTAACTTTTTTTTGTACAAAATAAATGTTCGAATTGACATTTTTAAACATAAAATAAAGTAAATGTATAAACAGAAACTCAAAAGTTTTCCATAAATTTGAAACAACCTCTATTTTTAGCTACAGTGGGAGTTGATATTTTCTTTACCACATCTTTAAATGAATATAGAATTTTATCTTTATACTGTGGTCACTTGTAGAATTTACCACTCTTTATCATGACAGACACTTCAATACTATCATGATTGGTGCTTGTAATAATTTCACCAGGATAATTAATGCCATCATATTTTACAACTACCCATTCACCCATCTTAAAAGAAGCTGCTGTTTCTGAAGAGATGTTTAATATAATTGCTCCTGGAGGATTCATAGCACCATTTTCTCCCTTATCTTTTTCATTCTTCTAGCACTAGTAGACTTAGATCTTTCCATTTCTGCTAAATAAATAAAAAAACTTTATCAATTATAAATGCTTTTGTCTAAATTTACTTAATTTCATAGAAACATTGAACTTTAATTCTATTTTAACTTAGAAAAACAGAATATAAATAGAGCAGTTTTATTATTTATTTTCTGCAGAATAATAACAAGTTCTTAAACACATGGCTCTTCTTATTATATGGAAAAAAAACCCTATAAATTAAGTAGATCAATTCTTATTATAAAACATTATGTTCTTATAATAAAAATAACCATCAAAGTGTTCAAATTTTATTAAAATAAATTTATAAAAAAATAGAAATAAAAAATATTAGCATCACATAAAAAAAGAAAAAAAAATGGAACTATCATAAAAAATGTTTAAAAAAATCTTAATTTCGTTTTAGTTACATAGAATATGTTCTTAGGACAAAATAATCATTAAACTGTTAAACCTATGGTATAATAAATCTCTATTTAGCCTTCAGAAAACAAAAATAATAGTCTTGCTCATAAGGTGTCACGTGCAGGACAATTTTGTTTTTATATTTTTCTTCAAATAAAAATTTGGCCCAAATTTTTAACTAGCATAGGATAAGTGTACTACACTAAACTGCTTTAGAAATGCCAATTAAGCAAAATAAATGAGTTCATTTTTTCTCCTAATTTAAAAAATTCATCTTTTGTGTCACGTGTGGGACACAGAAACAAAGCATTTTGTGTGTGCTGTAATAATTATTTTAAATTATCCCAGATTTTTAAGTTTAGTGAAATGAAAAGAATGATTATTAGACTTACCTAAAATGTTGATTTCAAAAGTTTCATTGGATTTTCATTATTAAAAAAACTCACTCAAAATGCATTATAAAACTCAACATACTTGCTTGCATATGCACGCCATCTTTAAACTGTTGTGTTGCCAATCCACAAATGACAAACTTTAAATTCTTACTCAAAACATAAAATTTGACATGTTGCCATTCAGTAAATATCAAACATTTATTTACACAAACTTTTTAAAATGACTATCAATTTACCTTCTTTTATGGAATGGCCCAAAATAGCTTAATATTATTAAAACGCGCCCCAAACAATGTTTCACCCCATACCATTATAAAAAGGAATACTTTTGGATGGACCTGTAAATTAATAAAAAAAAAATACGTGTGGCACTCGGGGACTGCCGCGGTAAAGCTATTGCATAGCATTTTTTATCAACTTATGCAATTATAATTATTTATTTATTTTTTATTTATGCAATTTTTTTTTGTCTTTGATATTAATTCAAGTTAAACATTTTGAGCGTGATGACCGATAACAATTTTTTTTTCTTGTATTGAACAAATGAGAAGTTAATATCGTTTAAAATATTTTTATTATCTTACAATACATGTAGGTTCATCAGGAATTTTTATCATCGAAACTATACGTTTATGGTAGCTGAAATAAAAAAACCTTAAGTTTAAGACTTGATATTCTCAAAATATCTGCAAAAATACCGCGTCAATGTCTGCCGAAGTCTACGGAAGGACACCGTGCCGAAGTCTGCCAAACTGAAGCGACGTTAGCCGGAGTGTTAGGTTTTATTTTTCGCTACAGAATTTCTAGATTCTGTCGCCGAGCTTAAAGCCCACGATAAAAACTATGCAATCCCTAATAAATTACAAACAAAATTTGGCCGCGCTACGAAAATTAGATCGCGAGTTATAAGCATTTTAAATTTTCCGAACCTCACCGTGGGGGGTCCCCTGTCACCAAAAATTAACACTGTCTCATAATGAATTACCAAACAAAATTTGGCCGCACTACGAAAATTAGAGCGCGAGTTATAGGCATTTTAAATTTTTCAACCCACACCGTGGGGGGGGGGGTCTCCTGTCACGAAAAGTAACACTGTCTCATTATAAATTACCAAACAAAATTTGGCCGCACTACGAAAATTAGATCGCGAGTTATAAGCATTTTAAAATTTTCGACCCTCTCCATGGGGGTCTCCTGTCACTAAATACTAACACAGTCTCATAATAAATTACCAAACAAAATTTGGCCGCGCTAAGAAAATTAGATCGCAAATTATAAGCACTTAAAATTTTTCGACCCTAACCATGGGGGATCTCCTGTCACCAAAAGTAACACTGTCTCATAATAAATTACCAAACAAAATTTGACCGCGCTACGAAAATTAGATCGCGAGTTATAAGCATTTTAAATTTTTCGATCCTCACCGTGGGGGGTCTCCTGTCACCAAAAGTAACACTGTCTGATAATAAATTACCAAACAAAATTTAGCCGCGCTATGAAAATTAGATCGCGAGTTATAAGCATTTTAAATTTTTGACCCTCACCGTGGGGGGTCTCCTGTCACCAAAAGTAACATTGTCTCATAATAAATTACCAAAAAAAATTTGGCCGCGCTACGAAAATTAGATCGCGATTTATAATCATTTTAAAATTTTCGACCCTCACCATGGGGGGGGGAGGTCTCCTTTCACCAAAAATTAACACTGTCTCATAATAAATTACCAAACAAAATTTGGCCGCGATACGAAAATTGATCGCGAGTTATAAACATTTTAAATTTTTCGACCCTCACCGTGGGGGGGGGGGTGTCTCCTGTTACCAAAAATTAACACTCTCTCGTAATAAATTACCAAACAAAATTTGGCCGCGCTACAAAAATTAGATCGCGAGTTATAAGCATTTTAAAATTTTCGACCTCACCATGGGGGGGGGGGAATCTCCTTTCACCAAAAATTATTACTGTCTCATAATAAATTACCAAACAAAATTTCGCCGCGCTACGAAAATTAGATCGCGAGTTATAAGCATTTTAAATTTTTCGACCCTCACCGTGGAGGTCTCCTGTCACCAAAAATTAACACTGTCTCATAATAAATTTTCCAAACAAAATTTGGCCGCTCTACGAAAATTAGATTGCGAGTTATAAGCATTTAAATTTTTCGATCCTCACCATTGGGCGGGTCTCCACTCACCAAAAGCTACATTATGCTACCTTGTTTTATCTTAAGACGATTTTTTTCTATACACATTCTATCAGGAATTTTTATTATTGAAACTATAGATTTATAGTAACTGAAATAAGATATATAAGTTTGAGACTTGATATCCTCTAAATATCTGAAAAATACCGCATCAATGTCTGCCGAAGTCTGCCGAAGTGAAACGACGGTAGCCGAGTGTTAGGTTTTTTCGTTACGGATGTGTTAGGATATTTCTCGTTACGGAATTTTTGGATTCGGTCGCCGCGCTCAAAGCCCGCGATAAAAGCTATGCAATAGCTTTAAAGAGTCTTTGGAGCATAAATTGTACGGAATGCATATTGCAGCATATACTTCATAGATGCATATCAATTTTATTAAGTTCAAAAGAGTGCAACGTCATTAAAATGCACTCGAAACTATTTTCCCCTATTGACGGGAATGTAACAGAAAATTTTTGATTGTCTCTGTAATTAAATTATGCATCCCATTTTCATAAAATTTGAAATGACTCGAGAAAACTATGCAACTATTATGTTTTAACTTTCAAACGATACGGTTGCGTACTTTTTGCTCTGTTATGTGCGGACGGACAGACTGAATGACGAATATAGATGCTACGTGTTTACGTAATTATACGAACGCACCAAAAAATACATGCAAATATAATGTTTTCCAAAGAAAATAAAAAACCACGCATTAAAAGGTTAATATACCCTTTCAAATTATTACTTTGACATTTTTCAACAATATATTTCAAACTTATTTTCCGATAAGCACCGCTTTGAAGAAAAAAGTATATAATAAGTAAATAATGGAAATGTTCGCCCAGAAAAACAAAAGTTTGAGATAAGAAAATATTCCCTGAAAGGAAAAAAAATGGAGTTGTTGTGAATTTTTATAAAAGCCTACTGGTAGTCCAAACTCCCCTATCTCTTAGAACTCGTGCCCTGCAGCAACATGGCAATAAACTGTATTCTAAATTGGTTCAGAAACAGAACAAATAAAAGTCTTAACTCTTAAATACTGCATGATTTTTTTAAGTGTATAGAAATATACTTTTTACTTTCTTCGTAGTTATTCAATTTGCTCACGAAAAAAAATATGTTATGAATGCATGAACAAAAGATTTTTATCCGTTTCGATAAAAAGAAAAAAAACTGCGAATAACTTGTAAAATTATATGACAAAAAATGTATAGCCTACAGGAAATAGATATATTTCTTTATTTAAATTATTTTAGGGGGAAAGGGGAAGGGAGTTGCAGTCACTTGGAATACCAAACTGTAAACGATTTTTTGAAAAATTCTGTATCCTCTTAAAAATTGTAACGCCGAAATTTACTATAAAAATTTTTCAAATTTAAATTTTATTTTTTAATTGAAACTTCTTTAAATTTAAATAATAAAATTAAAATCGTTAAGGAATTGTTAAGTACCAAGAAAATTTTCCACAGTAGACAATAATCCGTCTTGTACAAATTTTTTTCTATGTACATTGATTCGCAATGTTAGTTGCTTTCCAAGTTAGACAGATTTCCGTTTTACACAGATTTCGCCATATAGAGAGTTTACTTAAATTTCTTTCAGTATCTTTCAACTGCAGCAATTAAAGAAAAATCACACAAATACGTTTTTTTGGAGAAAATAAAAAATCCCGTATTAAATAGTTAACATACTTTAAAGTTATTACTTTGACATTTTGCAACAATATATTTAAAACTTATTTTCCGATAAAAGCCGCTTTGAAGAAAAAAAGTATATAGTAAGTGAATAATTCAAATGCTCGCCCAGAAAAACAAAAGTTTGAGATAAGAAAATATTCCCTGAAAAGGAAAAAAATGGAGTTGTAAATTTTTATGAAAGCCTACTGGTAGTCCAAAACTGTCTTATCTCACAGAACTCGTACCCTGAAGCAACATAGGAATAAACTGTATTCTAAATTGGTTCATTAACAGAATAAATAAAACTCTACTATTAAATACTGTATGAATTTTTCAAGTACATAGAAATATATTTCTATTTTCTTCGTAGTTATTCAATTTGCTCACGAAAAAAAAATGTTAAATAATGCATGAACAAAAGATTCTTATCCGTTTGGATAAAAAGGAAAAAAAATTACGGATATCATGTAACATTATTGATAAAATATATATAGCCTACAGGAAACAGATATATTTCTTTATTTAACTTTCTTTTAGGGAGGCGGGGGAAGGGACTTGTAATACCAAGCTATAAACGATTACTTGAAAAATTCTGTATCCTCTTAAACACAGTAACGCCCAAATTAATTATAAAAAATTTTCAAATTTAAATTTAATTTTTTAATTGAAATCTATTTAAATTTAAATAGAAAGATTAAAATTGTTAGGGAATCGTTAAGTACCAAGAAAATTTTCCATAGTACAATATTCCGCCCTGTACAAATTTTCTCTTTGTATATGGATTCGCAATGTTAGTTACTTTCCAAGTTAGACAGATTTCACCATACAGAGAGTTTACTTAAATTTCTTTCATTATCTTTCAAGTGCGGCTATTAAAAAAAATCACTCAAATATATTGTTTTTCGGAGAAAATAAAAAATCCCGTATTGAATAGTTAACATGTTTTAAAGTTCTTACTTTGATATTTTTCAACAATATATTTCAAACTTATTTTCCGATAAGCACCCCTTTGAAGAAAAAAAGTAAATGATGGAAATGTTCAGAAAAAACAAAAGTTTGAGATAAGAAAATATTCCCTGAAAGGGAAAAAATAGAGTTGTGAATTTTTATGAAAGCCTACTGGTAGTCCAAACTCTCTTATCTCTCTGAACTCGTGCCCTGAAGCAACATACCAATAAACTGTATTCTAAATTGGTTCATAAAGAGAACAAACAAAAGTTCTAACTCTTAAATACTGCATGAATTTTTCAAGTATATAGAAATATATTTCTACTTTCTTCGTAGTTATTCAATTTTCCGACGTAAAAAGATGTTATATAATGCATGAATAAAAGATTCTTATTCGTTTCCACAAAAAGAAAAAACTGCGTATAACTTGTAAAATTAAATAATAAAAAGTGTATAGCCTACAGGAAATAGATATATTTCTTTATTTAACTTTTTGGAGGAAATTTTTAGTTACTTGGAATACCAATTTATAAACGATTGTTTTAAAAATTGAGTTTACTCTTAACACAGTAATGCCCCATTTATTAGAAAAAATTGAAAAATAAATTTTATTTTTAATTGAAGATAATTTAAATTTAAACAAAAAAATTTAATTCATTAAAAAATTTTTTTATTCATAATTCATAAGTAAAATATTATAGAAATCATCTTTTTTTCATAAATTATATGCAAGCATTTTTCCTAAACAAATATTTCATAAATGCTTTTAAAAGATTTAGGCTATTCTGACATAGAACATAAGACGCTTGTCAGAAAATAGCGACTGGGCACCACATTAGTGATTCATCATTATAGTATTGATAGTATAATTGCAGATAATAACATTGTGAGTTAGTTACATTAAATTATTTAATAGTGTTACAGTAAACTGGACCATCAAAATTGTTTTTTTCCATCATATATATATTATTTTTTACTTCTAAATCCCACGATTTAGAACAAAAAAAAATTTTCATCTCATATGATGAGATGAAAACTTCCAACATGTTCAAAATTTTAGTTTCTGTAATGATTAACACATTAGCGAAAGCGCTGGGATATGATCTACTAAAATCACATTTGCCTACGGAAAAAAAATAAAAAAATAAATAAAAATAAATTTTTAGGACGTTTCTGACATGCCTTGTACTTTTCAAGGTCAATGTCGGAAAAGGTGAACATCCAGAAAAGGTGGTTGTCGGAAAAGGTGAACGTTATTGCGGAACAAGCCCTGGGTTTCGAAAAGTCATACCTGTCAACGTTCTGTGGATGTCATTTCATGACATCTTTCGAAAGGACATTTGCATTATACCTTCTGGATGACCCTAGTAACATCCTAAAAGCATCTAAATTGCGTCATATACAAGATAATCTTATGTCCAGTTGATAGGTGAAGAAATGTCTTTTCTTTGTTCACAAGGCATAGAGAAATATGGCTCTTGAAATAAATTAATTCCACGTATATAAAAACATTTCATTTCGTTACGTCCATTTCTAACCGGATAACACACACTAAAATTAGTTGTTAGGGACCACCGTAATACTTTCCCATTGTGTATATGCTTAGTATAAAATAAGAAAATAAAACATGCTTAAACTATTTATAAAATGCTTTGCAATTGCAAAGTGAAATTTAAATGCATTTTGCGTTATGTTTATACTTAAAAAAATCCGATAAATTTTATTTGCACTTCATCAAAACAAATGTTTTGAAAGCCTAAAAAAAGAGTTCTGGATAACTAACATTTTGGAAATTTAATTGGCTTTGTCACAATATTATATTCTAAGCATATAAGAAATTTTAAGCCTCTATCCCAATTTATTCATTAAATAGAGTATTTAAAATTGTGACTTAGTGACGTCATAACCTTTAATTGCTCTATCATTGAATTGTGTAAAAGAAACCTCCTTAAAACTAACAAAATGATAATCATATTAAGTAACTGTGTACTGCGTCAGATTAAGCGTCTCATTTCCAATTAAAATGGATTTTTGAATTGAAATTTGAATGAAATACAGGGTCATGAAAAATCGCAGAGTGTGGGAAATATGATTACGAATATCTTTGCAAATAATTATCCGATCGATTTCGTTCTTTATGAAAAAGTTTTGTTATTTTTTGTAGTTTACTACATTTACTTCTTAAA
>OZ025294.1:237589557-237647557 GCA_964019185.1 Maratus speculifer | reverse complement strand
CTACTGATTGAGAAAGTGAAAGAAAGAAAGATTATGTTAAATGTACATATTTTAAATTTATGATAAGAAAGCGAAATTCATTATAAAATAAGCAAACATTTTAACAGTTTTTGAGAATCTATAGAACACTATCCATTTCTTTTATTGTTAATGTAGCATGCTTGCTAGAAATATTCATCTATCACTATAAGAAATCACAAAAGAAAAAAAAAAGGTGTCTTTTGGCTTTTCGAATGTTCCGTAGAGAGCCGATTACGACATTTCCGCTACATGACATGTTGATAAATGATGCTATTGATATATAGAAAAATACCTGAATGCCATTTCTCGATGTTACATGTTTAAATATAAGAAAAAGATGCATATAATAACACATGAGGAAAAAAAGGATGGATATATATATGGGAAATTTTTATCAGAATACTTTGTTTCGAACGTGATGAATTTGACTATAAATCATATAAAGAGTATTTCTTGGTGATATGTTGGAAAAGAAACAAAATCTAAAAATTTATTGCACAGAAGTAACGGTAAAACCTGTTAAATAAAAGCACTGTTTTAATAAGTTGCCAGTTCACTTCCATTTTTAACAGCCTGAAACAAGGTTAAAAACTTTTTATGGATTAGGCTGGTTCCTCTGTCTGCCTCCTTCTACTTCGTTATCCAACTTGTTTAAATATTCTCTGATTCTTCTACAATTGATAAAGATGTTTATTGTAGCATGTTTAGAATTAAAATGTCCGTAGAATTTATATTTACATTACAAGAATATTTAAAAAATTTTAATTACATTACGGCCTATAGAGGTAAACCATTTGCGGTTTATTTGAATGGTGTAACACCATTTAAAACACATTGAAATTGTTATACAGGGTATCCGAAAAATCTGAAAACGGCTGAATAACTCCAAAACAACACACTAGATTATGTATAAATTTATGTAATTTTTGCGAGTCAGTTTTAAATTTAAATTTATTTGCAGAAATATTTCTATCGTTATAAGATCTTGAGAATGTTTCTTTCAGAGCACTGAAACATATCAATCTGAATAGATAAAAGTGTTTATTTACTTTTTAAATGGAGTTTTAGCACTTTTAACTAATTCTTCATTAAACTTCAAACTAAGTCAATACTTAGTCTGAAGTTTTAAGTAATTTTCATAAATATTTTTATAAAATTACATTTATTTAGTTATTTGTATATTAAGATTTCTAAGCTTATAAATCTTTATATTGTAATCTAATTTTAACAACTCCAGTTTTCTCTAATTTTCTAAAAAAAAACAGCATATTTATCTTAATGAAACTGAATTATTCATGTCTAAAAATATTTTGTCACTTACTAGTTATATTATCCGCATACATCATGCATAAACCAACCTAAGGCATTGTATTATTTAAATATTTACAATAATAAGCTCTAATACCTCGCTTGAAGGCGTTTTATACTTCTAGTTTTTTTTTTAATTTAGTGGAGTGTATAATCAACATATTAATGCTCATATTTACATATTTGTATAAATCATTAACAAGAAATAAAGCATAGATCTGAACATCTGTTTAATGAATTTGAAATTTCCATCGAATCGAAATAGTTATTTGTATTTTACAATGCAAGCAAATGAATGTGTTTTACGTTATGTCAAAACTGACATGTATGACTTGAAGAAACCGTGCTCTATTGTTTGTTTTAATAGTAAACATTTGTTTATTATATTTATAAAATTAATGATAAGCACATAGCAGGATTTTTTTTCTTCAAAATATAATGTTGCAATTGAAGAGAAAATGAAAATGAAAATTATCTTTATTGTTGTTACGGAATAGAACGTGTCGAATTTTAATAAAACTAAATGTTTAAGAAGGAACTGTTTCATCGATTTGTAACAAACCTACAAATACAGTTTTTTTTTAAAGTAAATCTTATATTCATGAGTCTAACTCTTAATTTCAAAACTAGTTGGTATAACTCTCAATTTTCAAACAATTATTATTTTAACAAAGAGGTCACTGTTTTTGCTATAAAGACATTCTAAATTTTTGTAAAAGTGTGTGATTTTAATAGCGTTATTTTCGCAGTGAAACATTCTGTCAAGATTTCAAAGTCGCTGGAGTAAAAATGGTGCACTTCTACAAAGCACACTTTAGTTTTAAAACTTAAAACATATACTTTTATTTTACACAAAATAACTTCATTTGCAGCAGAAGAAATCAATATTTACGATACAGATTTAAACAACATCTATGGAAAATCTACGCAAATGACATGCCTATCGACGAATAATACACAAAAAAGCAAGCAAATTGCCATATCGTAATTTTCGAAAGAAAAATATTCATATACTGTTTCCTACGCCTTCATTTGTTTGTAAAACTAATATAAATACTTAAAAACAGTTTATAATAGCACTATGTTTTGCCAGAAATCATTCATTTATATAATTTTTATTTTTTCAAAACAAAATGTTTTATTTTTTTTTCAGATCTTCTTAGAAAATGGCAACAAACATATGTAATAGTCATTTTCTTTTACTTTCTAAGGAAATGGAATACAGTAGTTTCCTCCATTATACATATGGAATTGAAAACTACCAAAAAATTAATATTTAAAAAATAAATTGAGATACGGTTTTCAAACAAATTGGAATTAAAAATACTAATTTTCCTGTGCGAATGTGTAAAAATTGAATGTGAGTCATCCTTAGAAATAAAAAAAAATGCAATATTGATTCTCAATATTTAATCGTGCAATAGTACATGCGATTCGATTGGCGAGTGGTTTATTAACGGAATATTGTTTTTTAGGTACGACACTTTATATTTTCCGAAAGGAATACCGTGTCAGAGTGTAAAAAGGACAATAATTATTGAGTTGGTGCAATATAATAGAAATTTAATAGTGGCAACATTAAAAGACCAATTATATTATTTCAATAGCTTACCGGTTTCATAGCATATACCTTACCTTCCTCAGTGCAAATGACGGCTGAAAATTGCTCATATATATACGAAGGTTCAAGTTGAAGGCAGTAATGTTGAAAACACCAAGAACTACAAGTTGATATAAACGGTTCTTTTAACGTTGATTCTTTATTGCAAAACATTGCTGAGAAATGAGTCAGATTTTTGTCTTCAATTCGATTCAAATAAACTCTAAACTTTCTTCTATTCATGAGTTTTACTTCTTTTAACTATTTCATATTTCTAAAGAAATTAACAGTATTATGTAATAGGGTCGTCTAGTTGCAAAACAGGCGAACTCTTCAAAATCGAGAAATAAGGTTTTTTTTTCTTTTATTTAAGTTCGAAGTAAACGTTTCTACCTAGTAAAAATAATAAACAATGGCAGGGCATGTGAAATCCTTGTGCTATATGCATTTGAAAATCACATTGTGCTGAGAAAACGGTCAAATCATTCAGTCTGTAAGATTCGAAACCGGCCATCTCCATATCCGCTAGTAGGTTCTTCTGCTATTCGCTACAAAAACTTCTCATTTATTAATGCCCTCTCACGTTTTTTTCTCTTAATCGTGACTGCTCTCCCTTCGTTCATAGAAGGTTTCTTATAATTTAGTTTCGTCTTTCTCCAACTAAAAAAAAATTAGACGAAAAAGTATCTCCTAATCAATCAAAGAAAAGGTAATGAAGATAATTAGATTTTAATTAAAATTTGGCTCATTTAATTTGTGTCCTTGAATGCTTCAACGATAAAAATGATCAAGATTTTTTATACCTGATACGAAAGTACTATTAAAGTAATGGAATTAGAAAAAAATATTTTCAACTTATTTCAATTACAATATCATTAACATTATTTCAAGCAACACACACGATTATCCGAATATATTTATTGATCATAATGCAACATCGGTGCATAAAAACGTGTATTTATTTAAATGAAACAATGAGAAGTACTCAAAATAAAATATATTTAACACTTTGAGGTCTACGCCCGAATGCCTTTCGGTTTGTCATTTTCAGTAAAGCAAACTAAGTTCGAGGGTCTTTTAGAATCAACATTCAACACTCTAAGCAATAAAAAGACCTACTATATACAGGGTGCCATAGAAATAATGGGACAAACTTTAAGAGGAAGTAGAGGTTATCACAAGGGTTCAGATTTATATAGCAATCCATGGTCGGAAACGCTTTCTTGGCGTGGTAGTAATGACATAAAACGAAGAAGGACAGACACGATTAAGGAGAGAAAATATCTTTATTATCATTAGTACAGCAAAAAAGTAAGAAATGAGAAAATTAAAAAAGCACCGATCGTTATCAAAGTAGGTGTTTGAAATTATGTCTCCTGGCCCTGATGCAACTCCTGTGCATGAAAGATCTAATGTTCTACAGAAAACACCAGGAATATCTTGAACTTCCCCAGCAGCTGCAACGATGCGTACAACTAATTCTTCGAAACTTTCCAGTGTTATCGTGTTTTTTTTTCAGCACTAAGAATAATACGCATGTTTTCTCTCCTTGTTCGTGTCATGTGTTTTGTGTCATCACTACTGCTTCATAAAATTACTTCCAACCATGGGTTGCTATGTAAATCTAAATCATTGTGTTGACCTCTACCTCTCCTAAAAGTTTGTCCTATTATTTCTAGGACACCCTGTATATAGTAGGTATTTTCGTTGCTTAGATAGTTGAAAATTGATTCTAAAAGGCCCTCGAGCTTAGTTTGCTTTACTGAAAATGACAACCCGAAAGACACTCGGGCGTAGACCTCAAAGTGTTAAGTATATTACCTTTTGAGTACTTATTACTGTTTCATTTAAATATATACACATTTTATTGCACTGATGTTGCATTCGTGATCTTTTTAAATATTTGCCATGAGCCTTTTATTAAAAAAAATTATAAGACGTAGCGCTAAACATAAGTATTATATAAAAATAATCTATAATCAGAGATTAATTCGATTTTATTGTAAACCTTGTGGTAATACGGCTTCTGCTAATCTGTACTTTGGAATACGTTACATAATGGCATATTTTTCGTTAGAATGTTTATAAAGAAATAAAATCTGTTTTCAGATATTTTTACAACTAAGTATTTATTCATGTCTATTTAAATTTATATGTTAAAAATTCATGTTTTCATATGCAAAACATTTTTTTAAAATAAAAAACATGCTTTTTAATATTATTTCGTCATTAAATAATAATTTTTAGTATATTTCAATAGTTCCCTGATTATGAATGAGAATAGTTTGATGTTTATAATAAAAATGTTTAATGTAAACTTTCCAAGAATTTTATTTTAATTTTGAACTGTACCAAATATCCGCAATCCAAAGAAAAGTATGTGGTTGAAATAGTTCATATCTCTAAGTTTTAATGAAAGTAGGCGATTGGAATTACTATTATTTTCTTTTTATGCATTAAAACTGTCGAAAATGCTTTTTAACTCGTTTTGCCTTCATTATTAATTGTTTTGTATTTAATTTGTGGTGATTTTTATAATTATAACTGTAATCCCTCTCTATATATAAATAAATACTTTTACAAATACACCCAAAGTAACTCAGATATTACCATAACAACAAGCTAATGAATCCAGTATTTTACAGTCTATATATATATGTTTTCTGATTATCGCAGACATATTAAAGATTTTGATAAAACATTAATTTCAAAGTTCAAATAATAGCTTTTAAATCTAATTTAATTAAATAAAATAACAACTAAAAAATTCAAAGAAGATGTGTGCATGTGACTTAACTAACATTACAGCAGTAAAATTATAAATATTTATCTTCCATTTCCTTCAACTACTATATAATTAAGATTCTAATAATATTAAGAGCAAAACTGGCGATTAGCTATAAGGTTTTATAAATAGAAAGAGACGTACATTTTTGAACACCTAATTACAGCCTAAACGTTCATTATTTTGGAAAAAAATATTCTGAGATATCCTTAAAAGATTAAAGAATTAACGATAGTAGAATTCAAAATTATTATTACGCCTTTTTAATGTGTCTTTGAAAATCTAATAAAGGCTTTAATTGAGCTTCAATTTATTATTAATGTCTTTTCTCATGCAATTTGTGCAAATTGGTAGAATTTTGCTAGGAAAAGGCTTAATAGGACTGTTACATGTTTTATTTTGAAGCACATAATGCAGACATTTTTGTATTATTACCAGAGACTCATTAAGAATTCCCATAATGACAATGCCTAGGATTGTTTAAAAAGCAAAATAATTTAAATAAATGTTAATATAAAAAGATAACAACCCCCCACTTGAAAACCTAATGAAAATATACAAAAACATAATTTGTGTTATTTACTACTGAAATACAAATAAAAGTGTGTATAGTTTTTTTATTGAAATATTATTAAATAAGTTAAAGATAGTTAGTTCCAGAAACATGATGCAAAAATGTAGAAAACTTGATAAAATTAGAATTTTTGTTTTCTTACATTTATATTTAAGTATAGAAATCTCCAGTTTTATTTGCATATATAAACCAAATTGTCATAAAAATTATGTTTTTTTTTATCGATATGGAATGCTCGTGGGCCATTTTTAAAAGTTCTTCATAACTCTGAACAAATTCAAGAAATTTCCTTATTCTTATCCAATATTTTTTTATAATTTCTTGATTGATAAATGTATGCAATAATGCATACGGCCCTTGTATATTATATTAAATGTAACTTAAAAAAGAAAAAGAAAAAAATGAAGGGCTGTTGTCTTTTTAATAGAACAATGCCTTGGTGACTCTATACCAAGAAACAAACAACAAATATTTTGAAAGTAGCACTATATTAAATTTATTAATTCATTTTGAATAAAGCATAGTCATAAAAAATCATTAAAAATTCTTTATTATCAATATAACATATCCATTAATTTTAACACATTCTTTATTCCAAGTATTCTTTTCTATAAATATAAATTAATATAAGTGCAATTATTAGAGGTGAAAATTATCATTAAAATATTAATGGCATGTTCAACAGATTTATTCTGGATTGAAAAAAAATTATTAATACTTTATAAGAATTACTTTTAATTCTTATTGAGTATTACTCTGTTTCTTCAAACGAAAGTTTCGGAAACGTTCCAAAAAATCTTTCGCTATTAATAAGAGTACATTTTTGGAAATGTATCTTTCAATCTAACAAGTAAGAAAAAGCATGCGTTAAGCATAGATTATGAAGCACTTTCGAACACTTAATGAAATCTTTAACAAAACTTTGTTATTTAGGGAAATAATAGTGTATACCCAAATGTACCCAAATATTTATTCCAGTACTTTTGAACAGCCTTGTATTTCATATGTCAGTTTGTATAATGGGAAAATTTAGTTTATCAAGAAAATACCCAGTAGCTTGAAATTTCTTTTTCAGCAATTCATACCATTAGATGGAAACATACTTGAATACTATTGCTCAGCCCTGTAGTTTACATTGTACCTTTATTACACCTCAGCATTAGGCTAAAATTTACTGTAAAACACTTTTTAAACAACTGAAATCACATTCTCATAAATCATTATTCATAAGCGTCCATATACCGAATTCTTTGCGCGTCTCTCTATATCCTTTTATCTATATTCTGCAAACATTTCTCAGTAAATTGAGTGAAGCTCAGCGTAAAAATGCATAGCTTATTTAAGAACCACGTTTAAATAATTTACGCTCATATTCAGTAACGTTGGTGAGCTTTTTGGGTAGCCCTATATATCAACTATAACATTTATGCACACCACATAATGTGCATATATTTAGCGAAATATAAACGCGCATATCATAATTAAAATGCATTTCATCCCTCCATCAGCCATCATCGGACACATATACGGTACTTCGGAAGGAATATACTATTTGAAATCTTTTGTATGGCCCTGTAAATGCTATGTACTTCATATTGTGCAAGACAGTAGCGTATAATTTATATTAAGCGTCAGTGACATATATCAATTTTATTATACATGAAAAAGCTTAATATATTTAAAATATGTCACACACAATTCCCCCTTTTACCATTATCAAATGGAATTCTTTTGTGTGGCCCTGTAAATGAATAATAGCTACATTTTCAATTTATATTTTATAGAATGCATATTTTAATATGTTTGACAGGGTATAAAATCTTTAAAATTCCTTTGAAACGATTTTTCCCCATAGGCCGTAATGTAATGTGAAAATTTTTATTCGCCCTGTAGATAAACTAATCATGGTAGAAACTTCATTTTCGATAGGACTTGTGCTAGGGTAAACGTTAATAACGTCCTAAAATTTCATGGCAATCCGAGTATATTAACGATTTTCCCCATAGGCCGTAATGTAATGGGAAACTTTTGATTCTCTCTGTAGATAAACTAATCATGGTAGATACTTCATTTTCAATAGGATTCGTGCTAGTGTTAATCTCAATAAAGTATAAAAATTTCATAGCAATCCGAATATATTTACTGGAGTTAGAGCTCGGCCAGACGGCCAGATGTCCAGACGGTAAGGCGGCCAGACAAACCGAATTCATAAGCACTTTTCAACTTTGTTGGAAAGTGCTAAAAACTATGTTGGTTTCTGAGCTTACTAAAGGTAAATGACATTTTTTTGGAGTCATGGGTAACATTGAAAATATAAATGTATAGTTTTGTTCGTGTTTATACTATATTTTCCATGATTGAAAAACGTTTATCTTTTTTTTTTTCTTTTTCTTTTTTTTTTTTTTTTTTTTTTTTTTTTTGTCTCCATTCTAAATTATACTTCTTATTTAAGCAAAGCAGAGGTAATCGATAATCTAAATTTTCTAAATATTTTTACATTCATTTCTTTAATAAAAATTTATTTGTATCAAATATAATAATAATAATAATAAATCGATAATATATGGCAGTACATAGTTAAGCACTGCATTTTGAATACTAGAATTCAGTGCTGACACAAAAATTGCGGATATCAAATGCATATAGTTTTTTTACGTATGCACAGTTCTCAAAATTTCGACAATAATTTTTCATATAAGATATTTTTCTTGTTAAAAATCAAGCGTAAAAACAAATGTAAAAAATATAATGATGACACCCCTCAAATCCAACATTTTTGTGTCAGCGTTCAGGACTGGTATTTAGGGGATGCTCAGATAAGCTTTATTTTTTTAATTTATTTATTATAAGATTAATCTTATAAGCATCCGCAGGAATCAATCATTAGTTTTAAACCGATAGTAAAAAATATATTTAAGAAAGCCACTTCTAAAAAAATATTTTTATTTAAAATGATTTTCCAACTTTTCATAACGTGATATTTAACCGTTGGCTTACTTCTTATTTAAAAAAGACAGGCAAAATTAAATTCTGAATTCTTAACATCGTGTATGTTTAAATATCAATTAAAATTGAAAAAAAAAATAAACGTAATGCTTATTCTAATATATTATCTGATAGCTAAAATCGAAAATTTATTTAATGAAAATTTTCTTTAATTATAAAGTTGTACCTAACCAAAACGGATAATTAATTTAATCAAAAGCATAGCACATTTTTTTTATTCTGCTTGTAGAGGATTTGACTCTTGATAAATGATCATTCACTTTTTTGAATTATGAAAAACATGTGTTACTGTCAGTCAAATTTGATAGATTTAACCACATGCTCTTGTAACAAATTAAATGTTTAATTAGCTATAGAGTTTTTGAAGTAGACGTTCTTGTGCTTTTTTAATGAATGAAACAAAAAAAAATCCGTTAATTATTTTAATAAAACGTTGTTTCAAAATGCATTTTTTTACTGATACTCACATTTTATTACGAGTTTTATTAAAATAGGAAGATTTAATCTGATTTATAGTACTATAAAATGTCTTTTCCTTTTGTAAATTATTTACAGTTCTCACTATACATGAAGATGGTATTTGTATCGTTAAAATTTTGAAATTCAGGATTTCAAGTGATTTACACGTTTTAGAAGTCAAAGATCCCGAAATACAAATAACAAAATGGCTGTTAGTGAGTCTGTTTACTTGTATGCATGTGAAACAATTGTTAAGCCGCTCTATCTGAAGAACTAATGAACGAAATTTAATAAAATTTATGACTCAGCTAGTTCCTGATATAAGTTGGTGCCGATTACTTTTTTGGTTAAATACCCCGAAAGGTGGGGCTGCTATGATCCATTTTTTGCGATTTTCGAAATATCTGAAAAATAAAACTAATGCACGGATTTTTATCAAACTTTAGGTTTAGTTAGTTCTTGATATTATTTAGTGCTTATTACTTTTTCGTGTAAATCTTTCAACAGGTGGCACAGATTTGCAGAATTATTCATCTTCAATGTAATAATTTTGTCTCAAGAAATCATGCACAGATTTTCATCAATCTTGAAGCTGAATTAGTTCCTCATATAAACTGGTTCATATTATTTATGAAAGGATCACTTAACAGGCTCTGATACACAAATTTATTTTCGATTTCCGCAATAGCTTTATCTCAAAAACAAATGCACGTATCATCAAACTTCAGATTCAGTTAGAAGTTGATATAAGGTATCCCTGCTTAGACTTTGGTGTAAATTACGTAATCGGTGGTGCTGGTATACTGCCAGTCATACTACCCTTTTTAGGTGCGTTCGTAATTACGTCAACCGTTAATAAGTCCGTCCGTCCGTCTGTCCATCCGTCTGTCAATCATTATGTCCGTCAATCTGTCAGTGAATTTGTATGTAACAGAGCAAAAACTACCCAACCGAATCGCTTGAAGTTTAAAATATATAAATATTGCCAAATTTGTCCGCATCATTTCAAATTTTGTGACAATCGGATGTATAGTTTAATTACAAGGAGAAAAATATTTTCAAGTGCATTTTAATGATACTAAACTTTTTCAAACATAAAAAAGTGTATGCATCATTGAAGCATATACTCAAATATATATTCTGTACTATCTGTGGTGTAAAGAAGTATTGTTTGAAGAAATTAGAATCTGTTTTTAATTAACAGAGGCACACAAAAGTATTCCGTTACGAAATAGTATGGGGGGAAGCATCACATTGGGCGCGTTTTAATTGCATTAAACTATTTTACATTTTATGAATTTGATAGACATTGCGGTGGTTTACTTTAAGTTACATACTCTATTACATTAAACTATTTCGCATTTTATGAATTTGATAGACATTGCGGAGGTTTACGTTAAGTTACATACTCTATAATAGAAAACAGATTGTATTTATAGAGACACACGAAAAATTTAGGTTACTATATTGTATCCGAAGTACTGTACACTATTGCGAAAGGCTTTTGGGGTTACCGCATCTGACTAGTTATAATTTATAGACTTTAAAGCTCTTAAATAATTTATTTACTTTTATCCAACGCCTAAAAGTACCATTTTTTAAAAAATCAAAATAAGCAATTTTTTATCACAAAATCTATATATTCAAAATCTATATAACTGATTCATTTTTAACTTAATGACTTAATTACGCATTCCCCCTTCCCTCGTTACTCAATTTTAAAATTTAAATTGACGAACAGTAGTGCAAACATTAAAGACCGAGTGGGATTATTCAAATGATTAATTGTACATTTTCTTTTTCTTTTTTTTATTTTATAGATATACACTGTTAAAAATGTTTCTCTAGTTTGAACCAAATTTTGGTGTTCAGTAGCTGCCGTCACAAGGTGAAATCTCGTACCAACATTTGGAGCTTTCTATTTCAAACTTATTCCAACTATTGGAATAAGGTTGACTATGCTTTTCTTGAAGCTTCAAATATTGGTTCAAGATTTCATCATCTTACAGTGGCAGCTAATAAGCACCAAAAGTTCGTTAAAACTAGGACAAGACTTTTAACAGTGCGATACAAATTCATTGAAATAATTTTCAAATTTAACCCACGAACTCTACATTAGTAATAATGCTCACATATCCAAATTCAAAACGAAGGCATCATTTGGAAAAATGTTTTCAATAATTTGCTTTTTTATTAATGAAATAAAATGCTTGATAAAACTGAATATCACATAGTCCGATTTCTCATTAGAGTATAGAAATCACATGTTATGCAAGATGTCTGAACTAAATGTATTAAAATTTTATGATGTATTATTATGGACCTACACATTACAATGTAATAGATTGTTACTCAGTGGATTGTAAGCCCCCCGAAGATTTTTTAGATCTGATCCATTAAGCAACGCAAACGTACAGCTTTCAGAAAAACGGGAGAAGGCAAAAAACTGTTCCGCGTTCCTCGAATTTGACTGCATTGGAAATGTTTTCTTGGGAACTGATTAAATCCATAGCATACAAACAAAACAAGTTGAAAATTGCACATGAACATAGCAAATGAGGTGCGTTCGTACGATAACGAAGTTTTAAAAATATTCAAATCTTGCTGATATAGTAGAGCGTACTCCGGATACAGAATAGTAGTCGAAATCTTTACGTTTCTCTAAATATGCAGGAAGTAATTTTTATTACACCTCAGCAACGTATATCTTATTCATAAAATGTGAAATAGTGGAATATAATTAAAACACGTACCAAACCATGTTTCCCCGTATAGCATTATACAGTGGAATTTGTGTGGCCCTATAATTTAATAATAAAAATTCTTTGCATCACAGATTGTACAGAATGCATATTTTAGTATATATTTCATAGATTCATGCCAATTCTATTATGTTCGAATGAGTGTAACATCATTAAAACGCATTTGAAACATTTTCGCCATTCACCGTAATGTAACGGAATCCTTTTGATTGTCCCTGTAATTGATCTATGCATCCGATTTTCATAACATTTGAAATGACTCGACAAAATTACGCAATAATTATATGTTTTAAATTTCAAACGATTAAAATGCATTTAAAACTTTCTAACCTATTGACCGTAATGTAACGGAATAATTTTGAATGTCTCTGTAATTGATCTATCCATCCGATTTTCATAAAATTTGAAATGACTCGACAAAATTATGTTATAATTATGTATTTTAAATTTCAAACGATTCGGTTGGGTAGTTTTTGCGTTGTCATATGCGTACAGACGGACGGACAGACAGACGGAAGGACTGAGCGACAACAATATGTGCTACGTATTTAAATAATTACGAACGTACCTAAAAATAAAATTGCCGATGGAAAAAAGTAGCATATCACTCAAGCAATTTGTCTACTAAATATATTGATAATAGAATTTTTTAGATGTTCTATTTATTTAAATATATTTTTAAAAAAATTACATTTAGTTGTCCAGAATAATAAGCCGTAACTTATGGATACTTTTAGTCCGGAAACCCTGTATTTTATTTTCAGTACTATGTCAACAGTGTATTATTCAGTCAGAATGCAGAATCATAATTCGCACGAATTTGAAGTGGATGGGTGCTGTGCCGGAGCATGGAGTCTATAGGTTAAGTTAAGAAAAACAAATAACAATCAATTTTCATGATTCATTTATACTTATTAATTCATATACAGTATCTCAAACAGATGAAAACGTACGTTATTTTTTTTTTTAATTGTTCAAATATGTAGGCAATGTGCCTGTATTGGGAGCACTTTACATTTTCTACATTTTTTTAAATATGCTTTTAAGGATGAACTGATTCCATTTCAATGTTCAACTAAAAATACATTAAAAATAATCTCCATACTTAATAAAAAATTTCAAGAAAATTTTAGTTTATCCCTACTACTTTTTTAAATATTGATATTCTTTTTCTTTTTTTCTTTAGATTTTAGAGTATGTATTACACAAGACTGTTTATGTATATATATATATATATATATATACATATATATATATATATATATACACATATATATATATATATATATATATATATATATATATATAATTTCAAATTTATCAATTTAGCAAGAACCAGCACACCCCCCTCACAAAACAAAAATTCCTTAAAATTGAAAATTCAACAATCAAAATACAAAAACAATAGGCTGCCAGCCTCATCAGCGATGGGTTTTATTAGACAAAAGCAGCCGGACACTCGAGTTTACAAAAACAAAATATATTTAAGTGGCAGTGGGTTTCGGCCAGAGCGGTGAATAGCAAAAAATCAGATGTTAAACACTCGATGGCTATAATTCACGCGCCCCCCCACCGGACCCTACGCCACAATAGTAAACGAATGTCTCACCTGGAACATTGTAAACGATGTCAAAATATGTTCTCTGAATAAAAACCACATCCCCAACTTAGCTGCAATGCCACAACTCAAAACAACTTAAACAGAACAAAGTAGAAACCGTATTCCAAACCAATCCAGAAACAATCCAGGTCTGTTGCCACCCAATGCAGCTCATCATCATAAAACCGTCCTTAAGCAGGCTTTAGGTAATACAAGTCATTTAGCTGTCACTGAGTAGCAAACGATCAAAAATGTAGAGAATCTGCAAAATCAGAGTACTTTTTTATGAACTTGAGAGGAATATTGTTTTTATAGTGAAGTTTACTTTTAAATTGAAAAAGCTCACTTTGAAATAGATATTTTTCTGAACATATTCTATAAAATCGGAAAATTTGGCTGATTATAATGTTAATGTAGATTCGTTTTGAAATATTGGAGGACCAGTGTACGAGCTGATTAACTGTAAAAGAAAAGCTTTTACGCTTATCATAAATAGAAATTTGTATTTTGTTATCTATTAAAATTTTTATTTTTAAATCTAGATAATCAGCCTCCGAACTATTTTCATTAGTTTTTTTTAACGTTAAGGAGTCAGGATAAATTTCTTGAGAAATTACATTAAAATCAGAATTAATATTCAAAACGATTAAATCATCAATGTATCGGTAAGCAAAAAATTTTAGATCAGCTTTATTTATACTATATTGAAATTCATAAAAAAATAAGAATAAGTTAGCTGCAGTGGATGAGTAACTAGTACCCATACCAATCCCATTAATCTGTAGGTATATTTTAGAACCAGTATAAACATAATTATTATAAAGGCAAAACCGGCATAATTTATAAAACAAGTTTGAATTAAAATCGGCACCATCCAAAGCCAATTACGTAAATTATAGCCATCGGGTGTTTAACATCTGATTTTTTGCTATTCACCGCTCTGGCCGAAACCCACTGCCACTTAAATATATTTTGTTTTTGTAAACTCGAGTGTCCGGCTGCTTTTGTCTAATAAAACCCATCGCTGATGAGGCTGGCAGCCTATTGTTTTTGTATTTTGATTGTTGAATTTTCAATTTTAAGGAATTTTTGTTTTGTGAGGGGGGTGTGCTGGTTCTTGCTAAATTGATAAATTTGAAATTATATTTTTAATTTATGTGTTTTAATGCAGCGTTTCGGCGCAATCCACATGAATTTCTATTGTTTATTGTTGATTGTTTTACATATTGGATATATATATATATATATATATATATATATATATATATATATATATATATATGGGTAATTTATAAATCATTTTTAGATTTATCCTGATTTCTAATCTGAAATTAATCGCAATTAATATGTCTATTTAGTATTACCCTTGATAACGAGCTAAATACCACATTTCCAATACTTCGTATTTGTTCCAATCTATTTTGATGTAGTTTGTTATTTTATGGGCTATTCTATATTTTGATGTTAAATTGTAGTATTGTATAATTGTTATATATATACGATATTACATTTAATATACATTTTTATATAGGTATATATAGTGTAAAGCGATAAAATCTAACAATACTTTTATTTTTAAAAAATAACAATAACTTGAAGTCAAATTCATGGAGCACATTTATAATTTATCTAATAAAAAATATGTTTAACAACTGTAAATATTTTGCTCAAATATATTGGCATTGTTAAAACATGAAAATGAAGAAAATATGAATATCGAGGTAAAGCCGTTAAATTTTTTTATTTTTGTGGTGAATTGCGCTGTGTCTATTAAAAAAGTTTACAATACCTCACGATATGTTTTCCGTGTGGGTAAAAAAGAGGTGCCAAAATGTACACAGTTAAAAAGGCTTTCGCTTAGTATCTAAAAATAATAATTCATTTTTGGATAGATTTTTAGCTAACAGCTTCGTTAAATAAAAGATAAAATTTACGATTATGGTGATAAATGAAATCCTGAAGCTAATTATCATAAATTTTACTGAATTTTACGTTGTAATACTGTCTATGGGTCTTATGAGTTATGGGTCTTAAATAGAAAACGTACTCTGTGCCCTGACATGTAAAATGATAAAAAATGACTTCTACACCAAAACTACTAAGTTGTAATATGTTGAATTAAAAAAAAAATCGAATCTTTCTAGTACTAAAAAGTTCTCGTTTCTACTGCCGGAAATTTTCTAAATTTCAAAAAATTCGAATTCAAAAATTTCTGCAAGTTTGATTCTAGAAAAAAAAATGACTTATTACTTTTTTTATAACTCTAGCCCCGTTCGTATAGTTTCCAAAATGTAATTCCTAGGACGTATGAAAATTTAAAGGTTGCACTTTTTAATTGATAAATTTTTTGAGAAACGTTATATTAAATCCTATCTTATGTTTAATACTGCAATTTACGTGGTTTATGCAATCCAAACCGTTTAAAAAATAAATTGCATATCAATCTTTTCGGTCACCCAGCATACCAATACTCAAAATATATAAAATATTTGATTAATTTTAAATTTACTTTAAATGTATAACTATAGGAAAGTAGCGTAAAAAAGGCAAATTAAATAGCTGTCTAATAAATAAACAGTACGCATTTTCGAAAGTTGTTATATTTTTAAAATGCGTATTTAAATTCTTGGTGTTGTAATCCTATCTACGAATTTCATGTACTTTTTATACTATTTCATGAAAAATTGCATTCTTACTTCCTAATAATACACGTAAAGAACAACAATAGAAAGGTAAAAAGCTCAAATATTTGTTGTTATTTTTAAGGCTATTTTTCACACAAAAATGTCACAAGTCAGCATAATAAACAATTTTTCTTCTCTCTAAGAATTTCTTAAATGTAGAGAATTGTTGTTACAAAATATACTTTTTTTAAGTCATTTTTCTTTTTCGCAAAAAAATGAGCTAAATATTCAACAAAAACACAAAACGTAATAACAAAAACAGAATATGCTAGAATTTTTATTACTAAAACGGACGCGTAAAGCACGTATTTGTCATTTTTCTTTCATTTCTTAATTTTATTTTAGTGGAAGATATTTTTCTAACTTGAAGAAAGAATTTGTATTGCTATATGAGAATAAAAATTAATCTCGTTTCATTTGTGTATATATATTAATGTTAAGTTAAATTCCAGCTAGCAATATATAAAAAAATGTGATATGCACGTACGAGGAAAATAATATTTTTACAAATAGGGTAATTTAATATGTTTTTCTTATCAAGTTCTTTTTACTTTTATCCAGTTTTTTTTCAGTTTTTTTTATTAAGTTAGGGATCAAAGTTTCCATCCGCGTCTCATTTTACATTCTCCTCTATATTGAAATTTCTGAAAATATTTTAAAGATCTACGCCGATAATTTTCCAGGGAACCCAGAACCACCTCTAACTAATATAGCTATACATACATATCTATATACAGGATAGACTTCAAAAACGTTGCCGATATATCGAACTCTAGCATCAAGATGAGATTTCGGATATAGTTACTCACAGATATGAGCCCGGTATTCTGAGAACGGCAACAAATTGATGCTCACGGTTGCGGTTATAGCTACACAAACTCGAAATTTTCAAATGACAATGCCTATTTTTTTATCGCAAAATGCTCAGTGCATGCGAAAACCATAAAGAGCGTTGGGACGGTATGTATATCACAATAAACGGACGCGTTATGCTCGCACCAAAATATCTCTGTGAACGCCCCCCCACCCCCCCACCCCCCCCCCCAAAAAAAACACGACCAAGGCGCACGAAGAAAATTTGAATATGACAGAGACAAAATACCAATCACAGAACGCCGTTTGCACGATACTCAGCGTAGAAAATATATAAAAAGGGGGGTGGGTACCTTATTTCTTCAGTCAGAAGCTCGCAGATGCCGACAAAATGACTTCGTTCGTGGTGAATTGATTAAACTCTATTATCAAGATGGGATGAATGCTGCAAAAACCTTGCGTGTTTACCGTCGAAACCATCGCCAAATACGCGTCCCATGCAGCCTATAAGCTCTTCGTGATTTTGTAATGAAATTCAAAGAAACTGGCTGCACCAGTGATAGACCGTGACCCAGACGACCAACTATTCTTGGGAATACTGTTATGGAAGTGCATCACATAGTGATCACAGGACACATGCAAAACTACAAGAAGTGCATCTCCTGTATTTCACATACGGAATTCAATTGTCCTAAAGTTAATGCGCTCTGTAATCCTCATGTTTCTTTACCGGTTCCAGCGCGCCCAGATATTGGAAGTGAGAGACCATCAACAACATATAGACTGTATTAAGGAATTTCTTATCCAATATGATGGAGGTAACGACTGGCCTCTTCGTATATTATGGACGGACGAGGCACATTTTACCTAAGCTGGTAATGTCGACATCAATACCAAAATTGTATGCACTGGGCAGTCATGAATCCGAAAGATGTGCCGCCAGTATCTTTACATGACGTCAAATTTATTGTGTGGTGCGGCATTGCAGTCACAAGTATTCTTGGGACGTACTTCTTTGAGAATGTGACACCAACGGGATTTGTAACTTGCTCTATAACAGCATTCTGCTAAGTGGCAATGCTGCAAAATTAAGATATATCAGAATTGTTGCAGCGAAATGCATTGAATGACTTCGTTTGGATACAATATGGTGTACTACCAAATAGAGCGAAGTCTGTTAGCAGAGTCCTGGAACAGCATATTGGCGATCGGTCATCTCATGCCATTTTCCATTTCAGTTGCCTGCGCGATACTTCAACTACACTCCTATGGATCTCTAGCTCTCGGAATATCTAAAGTCTAGAGTGCACATGTGCAATCCGCAAACTTTGCTGGGTTTCGAACATTCTATAAAACGTGAGATTGCAAACATCACGCATGCCATGTAAAGTTCGGCTGTATTGTCTACAGTCGCCCACATGCAATGTGTAATTGCCTGTGATGGCACCCATGTGGAAAATGTGTGATCAAAATAAAAGTTTTCTTTTCTCCGATCTGTGTTGTAATCAGTGTTGGTGTACGGACTCTGTGTCATATACAAATTTCCTCCGTGCGCCCCAATTGTGTTTTTTATAGGGGGAGGGAGTCGCAGAGCTGATTTTTTTTGTGCGCGCATAACGCGTCCGTTTCTTGTGATACACGTGCGGTTCCAAAGCTCTTTAAGGTTTTCGCATACGCTGAGCATTTTGCGATAAAAAAATGGGCGTTGTCACTGGAAATTTTCGAGTTTCTGTAACTATAACCGTAACCGTGAGCACCATTTTGTTGCCGTTCACAAAATCTCGTGCTCATAAATCTGAATAGGTATATCTGAAATCTCACCTCGATCGGTCGAACAGATTGGCCGCTAGAGCTGCATATATCGCCAAAGTTTTTTTTTTTTTTTATGACAACCCTGTATCTATCTATCTATCTATCTATTTATCTCTCTCTCTCTCTCTCTCTCTATATATATATATATATATATATATATACACAGTATTTATTCGTGGATACAGCACATGCGTGTATAACGCGCATCAATATTTTAGAATGAAAAATGGCACCCATGTGGTGCCATTTTCGTTTTTGTATCTGGTGTAAAACGCGCACCATAAATTTGAAATGCCAGAGAATCAATGATTAAATAAATTTTAGTAAAGTAAATCGAAACAAATGTTACGTCAAACCACAAAAGAAGTCGAAAATTTTTTTTAAGAATTCGTGTAAGGAGTGAGTGTCATGATATGGTGACGTCACTTGCAAATGAAATACTTGAGAACGTCTACCCTATTTTAAAAAAATCAGTAATTCTACAAATGTAAAGTTGCAGAACTCTGCTAATTCTATTCTTGCTAAAATTTTATCTGTTCACTGTATAAAAATAAATAAATAAGTAAATAAATAAATAAAAAATGAAAAAAGAGTGACAGAAAAAAAATCTATAACTAGTTTTTGTAAATCCTTAGAAACCTGCAGCATTACAAATGAATCTAGTAAAATTATACTAATCTTACTAAAATGTTATCTGTAACTTACATCGCAGTTTGATAAAAAATCTAGATATACTAGTTTCCTAAAAAAAATCTTAAGATTTTTTTAACCTTAGAGATTTTATTTATAGTGACAATCTGTATCTATTACATGAATTTTTGCTGCTACCATTGCATAAAATCAGTTGCGGTAATGAGGATTTCTGAATAGTGTTTAAATAATGTTACTACCGCTTTTGTATAAAAATGTGCAGGGAGTGTAATAAAGATGCAGGAATACTTCTATTCAGTAAGATTCCATTTTTAATTTCCACTTTGAATACATTTCTTCATTTATAGGAACATCGAGTGATTACATAAAGCAATAAAAAAATGTTCCGTTAATAACGCACAATTAGGATGTTAGCCCTAAATTTTGGGAGAAAAGGTGCCGTTTTACACGAGTAAATACTATATATATATATAGTTTAATAGAAAAAATATATATAATGTGCGCATAATTGTAAAATTACAAGTAAAAACTTAATTTCTTTCACATTTTTATGTGTTAAGAAAACCAAAAAAAAAAACTTTTTTTTCTTGTAAACTTAGTTTTATCAAACAAACCATAAGCACAAATTGCCACCAAAATCGAGTTAATTGAATAATATAAATAAGTTTTATCACTTTGAACATGTTTTCTCGTCCAAAAACCACAAATTGAGAAAAATCATTTTTAAGTGAAGTAGATTGAGGCATTTATGGCACATATAATAAAGTCGCTTAAGTTATTCTTATAATACTTCGAATCTTCACAATACTTCAGGAAGATGTACTTGGGCTAATAAAGTATAATCAAGGGGAAATAAACAATATTTTCATCATTTTTTGCCGAATCAAATATTTCGAGTCCCTTTAACACAAAGCAGACTGGAAATGAGAAATTTATGGTTTATTCAAAAACAATATTGACAAAGGAAATGTTTTCAATCTTACCTGAATCAGCCTTTAAAATACGTTAAAATACGTTAGGTTATACATAGGTTAGTTGGGTGAATTGATTCCCTAGTATTTATCCAGGATGGAGCGGTTTTAGCGGCTTCAGCAAATATCTCTTTCGCCTCTCGTTCGATTCGCTGGTCGAATGTTTTTTACCCACTTGTACAGTTACAACTGTTATAATTATTTTACTGTTTCAAGTACAAATAAAGCATATGAACAAATGTTCCTTATTAAACGTATAGTTTTCCAATGAAATATATTTATCAAAAACAAGTTTAAATTTTATTATATGTATACAAATGAGTTATTTATTTTTCATTGGATATAAATTCATTCGAAGTTTCATCTAGAAGCTTTGGAACGCAAATATATTCTGAAAACAGTCTCCCTTCGACAATATAAATACATGTATAACCCTAACTGTGACATAATTTGATAAGGTATTTAATCAGTCAGAGTGACCATTATCCTTGCCGTTTGTTCGTCAATAGGTTAGCCTCTAAACGTACTACGTAAGACGATAAATTCTTAGGAAGAAGTTTGTCATTCTGGTAATCTCCTTAGGTATTTAAGTTAAGTTGCCATTAACTCTAAGCGGGAGACACCTGCACTATCCAAACGTGGTTGAGGAATGTATTTTGTATAAAAGTGAAATTCAGTTATATTACGAGACGGATTAAATATATTAATTTTATTACTTTTTTTTATTCTTGGTATTTAATTTATAAAACAATTCTTTATTTTTCAATTAAAGGAAAATAACTTCGAGTCTTTTAAAAAACTATGCAATGAGATTAAAGTATTTAATATATATTTCAGTGTACCGCAAAACACACGCTACCATTAAAGGTACTTAAAACGCTTTTAGCTTTTTTAAAAATGCAAGCATTTTAAGATAATTTATGGCATAATAATAAAGGACTCAATAAGAGAAAATGATGCTATCAATGCTTTGGTAAGATTCGAAAAATTATTAAATAAATTTTAAAATGTATATTCTCAAATAATTTTCAATATTTTGAGCCAAACAATTTAGAAGTCTGCTGGATAATTTTGAGTATTTGATTTATTTTAAGTTATTTAGTTTGAGAGAGAAAAATAAAATGTGCAAATACGTGTAAAATTACAGTAAAAAAACTGAATGTATTTTCAATTTTTATGTGTAAAAATAAACTTTTTACTTTAATTTAAATCCGATACTTAGTTTTTGTCAAATAGGCTAGAAGCTTTGTAACGCAAATATATTCTCAAAAAAAAAAATCCCTGTCGGCTGGGCCTATAGGCGGAGGTAGATTTCGAAGAGTCCTCATTTCAACAATATATATATATATATATATATATATATATATATATATATATATATATATATATATATATATATATATATATATATGATTAGAGATAAACCCAGTTTAATAACTTCATTTGGCCGTTTATGAAAAACTTTTAATTTTATTTTTCTCCAAAAACTGGTTTTATCAGAATCATCTTAAGAAAAATTCAGCTCAAATGCCCATTTTGACAACATATTTTGAAATAAATTCTGAATTTATTAAAAAATCGACCAAAACAGTACATTATACAGTTCCTAATTAACAAAACACTGTCAGTTGAATGCATTTGAAAAAAAAATGAATTTAAAAATGAGTCATAAAATAACCGATTTGTTGTTTGAATACATCCTTAATTCTTTAATCATGATTGCTTCGGAAAATTTTGTGCGAAATACTCACTTTGACAGCATTTTTAAAAATATAATCTATCTTTATCAAAAAAACTGGCCAATGAGTCACAGTATATAGTTCCTAAATAAGAGGATCTGTAAATTGGATGCGTTTGAGAGAGAAAATGGGTTTTAAAACGAGTCATAAAAAACACAATTTGCTATGTGAAAACTTCCTTAAATTTTCAAATCGCGAAGACTTCGGGAAATTCTGTTCAAAATACCCTTTTTGGTAGCCTTTTTTGAAATATATTCCGTCTTTATCAAAAAACTGACCAATGCATCACATTATACTGTTCCTAAGTAAGAGGATCTGTAAATTGGATGCGTTTGAGAACAAAAATTGATTTAAAAATGAGTCAGAAAAAAACGCAATTTTTTATTTGAATACTTCCTTAAATTTTCAGTCCCGATGACTGGGAAATTCTGTTCAAAATACCCTTTTTGGTAGCCTTTTTTGAAATATATTCTGCCTTTATCATAAAATTGACCAATGCGTCACTTTATACAGTTTCTAAATAAGAGGATCTACCATTTGGATGCGTTTAAAATCAAAAATGAATTTAAAGATGAGTCAGAATATAAGCAGTTTGGATTTGAGGTTTTTTCTCCAACTCTTATTTTTGTTTAATTTCTTTTTGCTATATGAATTTGTCCTATGAAAAACTTGTCAATATAAAAGTTGTAGATATTTTTGAGAAGATGTAAAGTAAATTTAATCAGATTTGATATAAAAATTGACGGAGTTATGGATTTTTCTCTTTTTTCACCGCCCTTTTTCTTTTCGTTTTTAATTTTTTTAACGGTAATTGTTGGTCCTATCAAAAAGTTATTTTTACAAAAAATTTAATTTACAAAAAATTTAGTTGAACTTGATATCTTGAAAATTGATGAAGTTATGAATTTTTTCTCTCAAAACCCCTGTTTTTTTCGCCCCTTGAGCCCACTTCTAAATTTATCAAAAATCTGTCATGCATAAACTTTTGGCCCATTTTTAAGAAGTAATATAAACTTTAAACCGATTCGATATCTACTTTAATTAAGAAGTTATGGCGTTTTTTCGGTTTTCACAAAAACGCCCCCTATTCCGATCCCCTTGGTCCGATTTTGCCCATTAACAAACTTAGCCGAGATTTTAACCCCTTTGATTTTATGTACCAGTTTGGTGGAGATTGGTGAAGAATTATAGAATTTATCGTGTCCATAAAAAAAGTGAGATATATAGATATATAGATATATAGATATATATATAAACTGGTGCGATTGCAATAGGTGGTATTTCATACAAAATCTACCTAATAGATATATATATACATATAAACTGGTGCGATTGCAATAGGTAGTATTTCATACGAAATCTACCTAACAGTCTCCCTTTGACAATATAAATACACGTATAACCCTTACTGTGGCATGATTTGATAAGGTATTCTCGTACAATTTTGAATACTTTGAGCTATTTTTTAAACAATTTATAAACAATTTTTTAAAACACTTTTTTTAAGTATGCTGTATAATTTTAAGTATCAGATTTATACTAAATTATATAGTTTGGAAAAGAAAAAGGAAATGTGTAAATACGTGTAAAATTACAGGAAAAAAAACCTGAATTTATTTTACATTTTTAAGTGTAAAGATAGATATATTTATTTTTTTTCACTTTACTGTTAAACCGATACTTGGTATTGTCAAATATACCATAAGAAACAACCAAAAAAAATCGAGTCAAATTAGCAATATACATAAAACCTTTAACACTTTGAAGATGCCTATTCTTCGAGAATACATAAACTGAGAAAATTCACAAAGGGTATTGAGTACAATTTGAAATAGAATATTTAACTTTGATAAAAAATGAGCAGCAACAGTTTTAATGAACATTAAACGAGAAAGCGATTTTCCCAATTATGAAACTTACCGGTAACGGCTGGGAAAATTTTCACAAAATGTGCTTCCTATTCTTAATAGAACCTAAGAAAACGATCAAGCAACGGCTGATCGTTATCGCCATATCGTCGCTGATAGTCGGCTGGCGAGTGACGGGTAACGAGTAACGAGTGGCGCCAACTTTAAGGAGCCACTCACGCGCCAGCGCGTGATGTCCTATAGCCAGTCACGCGTTTGCGCGGGAAAAATTTTCAATGTTTCTTTGTTATAAAAAATAAATCGGCTTCTGGGAAAAACCCACTTCTACAGTGCGGCACTAACTATCAACACATCTTCACGTAAGCGGCAGCGAACATTCTAAATAAGCATTATTTAAATAATAATGAAAAAAGACGCAACTAAATCTTGACTTAATAAAATCATTTTAAAAGGTTTTTGGCTTTTCTTTGGTATTTTATTAATCTTGTATAGAGAATTCTCGCCAAATTTATTCGTCATTATTTGAAGTTTAAAGGATGTTCCCATAGGCGGAGTGAACGGTTTTGCAATATGTATAAAAACAATCACGTGACTAATCTTGGTTTGTCTAACTTCAATACTCTATTATTAACTATTTGGAAAATAGTTGTTGTACTCGGTAAAGAACTGGCAATCTGAAATATATCTGAATCTTTTTATTGGTTGAATTTATTTTATTTTATTCGTTTTCTGATTGGTCTATGTTTAATGTCCAAAAATTGAATACTTCTGTTGCCACAATGACAAAAAAGTAATAAAAACTTTAATAAAATTAATAATTTGAAAGAAAATATGATACAGATTTCAAACAAATTTCATTTAAACGTGCATTGTCTTACTTACGCAACGGTGTGATTTTTTTTTATTAATCCCGTCTGAAATATTTCTCCTAATTTTGAACAGCCTGTAATTTCAAGTATTGTGACTGAAAAAAATGTAAATCCTCATGTCAAAAGCAGTGCTAATATTGTAGGTACATTTTTTTAATTTATTATTTGAAAAAGTACGATTATTGCATATGCGAATTACATTGACAAAATTGAAATTTGTGATTTTAGCTGTAATCTGATGTAATCATTATTTAATCGTTTGAGTTTAGGAACGATCGTTGGAATAACATTGTTTTAATATCTGCATAAATCCTATTTAAAAGCATTGTGTTTAATTTTCAAAATGCGTTGTCGATGAAATTGCAATAAATCATGTAGGTATTTATCTTTAAGCTGAGATTTAATTTCGAAGAATTCATTAATATATATTTTAAGCGGTACGCGAGCCATAAAATGGACTTACTTGTATTAATATAAGATTATTTGAAACTATGAATTAATGTTAATCATATAAGTTATTTCGAAGAAAACCATGGCTTTTTATGTGTCTACAAAACGTAAAACGATTAATGGCAAGCAATAGAAAATGTTTTTGGACATGCGTTTGACATAGTGCATTAAATGTCTTTAAAACGCATTTTTTAATTACGCTTAACTGATTATTAAAAAGCAATCGATTAATGGATTTTTCAATATCATTATGAACCAAGAAATCTCGTTCGCGATAATTTTACCTTATTAGTTATATATTTTTTTTAAATATTTTCGTTTAATTTAAAAAGAACGTATTAAACATTTAACCATTATTTTCAGTAATAAATTACTTTACACTAGAAATAATTTCTTGAGTAAAGTGTAAGTTTGCTTAAACATGAAATAAATTGAACATAACTAATATGGAATATTTGAAAAAAAGGGACAGTAAATCATATAGCGATTACATAATTTTCCAAAATTGCAAGCATTTTCTTTATTAAACTAGATGGAAAAAAACTCTCTAAAATGAGAATATAAAAAATACTATAAAATGGTCCAGCTTACTTAAAGATTTTGTCTGAAATAATTTTACCTGCTCCGTCATGTAACACACTAAATAGAAAAATAAATTTTAAAAAAATCTTTAAAATTTAAAATTCAATTAAAAATAACCTTACTTCTCACATTACTTTAATATAAAGAGAAGTCACTCTATTATATATATATATAGTCAGATATATATATATATATACAGGGTGATTCCAAATTTTTTTTACAATAAAAGAAGGGTGATAGTACACATCAAGACAAACAATATTAAATAGGAGACCAAGGGTCCAAAACGTTTTCCAAAGGAGATAGCCGCCATTAAAGTTTAGGGACCAAAATTTCAAATAAACATAAAAAACGGAACAATCTGTCGATTGATTTGCAGTTTTCACAAAAATTATTCTTTATGTCGGCATTTTCTTGAAATTAAATTATAAAGATAAATTTCAAAAAGCGCCGACAGAGGGCGATTTAGACTTTGGAGTAATGAACAACTATTTTTTGCCGGTATTTTTTGCATCTCATTAAATTTTTTCGTAAGCTTAGACTCAAACTTAAATTTTGAGCTCAAAATCTGAAAGTGGGAGTGATTAAGAAGCACAAACTAAACTGTGTTCAGAAGGTTCAAATTTCAAATGATTATAAAAAAACGGTAAATTGTTTCATTGATTTGCGGTTTTCACTAAAACTATTCTTTATGTCGGTATTTTCTTAAAAATATATTATAAAAATAAATTTCAAAAAATGTAGATAGAGGGCGCTTTAGACTTTGGAGTAACGAACAACTATTTTTTGCCGTTATTTTTTACATCTCATTAAATGTTTTCGGCATCTTTGACTTATACTTAAATTTTGAGCTCAAAGTCTGAATAGTAGGGAGTAGTTAAGTAGCACAAACTGAACTGTGTTGAAGGGGGGGGGGGTATTCAAATTTAAAATAATTATAGAAAATGAAAAAAATTGTCGATTCGTTTGCGGTTTAAAATAAAACTATTCTTTAAGTCAGTATTTTCTTGAAAATAAATTTTAAAGATAAATTAAAAAAAAAAACCCACTACTTATCGGCATTTGTATCGAAATCAAGTATATATCGCGTTCCAGTAATTGCTATTTTTTACAAAGTTCAAAGTCAACTACATTAAAAGATTAATGGTATAATCATGTTCGATATCAGTATTATCGAGTTTAACCACTGTTTTTGAGAATATTTTCAAAGCTGGAATTTAATATCTCTATACGATTTAAACCACTGATACATATATTTTTAAAGATAGAAAAATGCACATTTGAGTTGAAATATAAAATTTTAATTGTATATATATATATATATATATATATATATATATATATATATATATATATATATATATATATATATATATATATATATATATATATATATACAGGGTTTTTCTAAATACATGGTCCAAAATTTAAGGGGTGATAGTACACATCAAGACAAACAATATTTAAATACGAAACCAAGGGTCTCAAAGTCTTCCGAAGGAGATAGGCGCCATTAAAGTTTAGGGTCCAAAAATTCAAATGATTATGAAAAACAGAAAAATTGGTCGATTCGTTTGCGGTTTTCACTAAAATTATTCTTTATGTCAGTATTGTCTTGAAAATTAATTATAAAGATAAATTTCAAAAAATGACGATAGAGGGCGCTTTAGACTTTAGAGTAACGAACAACTATTTTTTACCGTTATTTTTTGCATCTCATTAAAGGTTTCGTAAGCTTAGACTTAAACTTAAATTTTGAGCTCAAAATCTGAATAGTTGGAAGCAGTTAAGCAGCACAAACTTAGCTGTGTTCAGAGGGTTTTAAATTCAAATGATTATAAAAAACGGAAAAATTGGTCGATTGATTTGCGGTTTTCACTAAAACTATTCTTTATGTCGGTATTTTATTGAAAATGAACTATAAAGATAAATTTCAAAAAATGCCGATAGAGGGCGCTTTAGACTTTGGAGTAACGTACAACTATATTTTACCATTATTTTTCGCATCTCATAAAATTTTTTTGGAAGCTTAGACATAAACTTAAATTTCGAGATGAAAATCTGAATCGTTGGGAGCGGTTAAGTAGCGCAAACTGAACTGTGTTCAATGGGGGTGGGGAGCTTCAAATTTCAAATGACTATAAAAAACGGAAAAATTGTTCGATTAGTTTGCCGTTTTCGCTAAAACTATTCTTAATGTCAATATTTCCTTGAAAATAAATTTTAAAGATTAATTTTAAAAAATACCGTTAGAGGGCGCCTTAAACTTTGGAGTAACCAACAACTATTTTTAACCGTTACTTTTTGTATCTAATTAAATGCTTGTAAAAGTTCAAACTTAAATTTTGAGCTCAAAATCTGCATCGTTTTGAGTAATTAAGTGCGGAAATTTGAAATGTGTTCGAGGGGTGGGGAGGGTAACATTTTAACTCCTGAACACTGCTCAGTTTCCGCTTCTTAACCCCTCCATTGATTTAGAATTTGAGCTCAAAATTTAAATCTAAGCATTTGCAAGCATTTAATTAGATACAAAAAATAACGCTTAAAAATAGATGTTGGTTACTCTAAAGTTTAAGGCGCCCTCGATCAGTATTTTTTGAAATTAATCTTTAAAATTTATTTTCAAGGAAATATTGACATAAAGAATAGTTTTAGCGAAAACGTCAGACGTATCGACCAATTTTTCCGTTTTTTAAAATAATTTGAAATTTGAACCTCCCCACCCCCATTGAACACAGTTCAGTTTGCTCTACTTAACCACTCCCAACGATTCAGATTTTCATCTCGAAATTTAAGTTTATGTCTAAGCTTCTAAGAAAATTTTATGAGATGCAAAAAATAACGGTAAAAAATAGTTGTTCGTTACTCTAAAGTCTAAAGCGGCCTCTATCGTCATTTTTTGAAATTTATCTTTATAATTTATTTTCAAGACAATACTGACATAAAGAATAATTTTAGTGAAAACCGCAAACGAATCGACCAATTTTTCTGTTTTTCATAATCATTTGAAATTTTGGACCCTAATCTTTAATGGCGCCTATCTCCTTCGGAAGACTTTGGGACCCTTGGTTTCCTATTTAAATATTGTTTGTCTTGATGTGTACTATCACCCCTTAAAGTTTGGACCATGAATTTAGAAACACTCTGCATATATATATATACACTATATTGCCATTGATTATGGGATACTTGCGATTTTAGACATTTTACTAAATATCTAAAAAAATACATGAGGAATCATCTCGAAACTCTTAGTGTATAAATATAATAGTATACGTCATACATCTCCGTGAAGATTTTTTACCGAAACGCCATAAGGGACCGTCAACAAATTAAAAAAGAATGAATATCTTTTGAATAACCCTGTCAAAACTAATGTAGCAAAAGCGTTCAAATTCTAGATTATGATTGAATGCCTTATTGTAATATACTGTGTTCATTTTTATGCAAATAGCATGCACACTCGCAGAGTAATCAAGGTTTTTATAAAAATGGTCCCAAATTTGTCCAAGTTTTTCCATTATAATTTTCAGAGTTCTTAATATAAAATAATATTTTTTTCAGAAAATATGAAAAAACAACATTGCACACAGTACCCTGTAATCAGAATTAAAAAATAATAAAAATTGTATGAAAAATGAGTAGGTTTACTATATAATTTTTTACTGCGCATGCGTCAAAGATATCAAAATTTCATTTGCATATTATGTTAGCTAAATGTATAGAGCAACTTTTGAAATAGTCTCAAAATCATAGCTTGAAAATTCTGAAAGTAATCGTCTATAGAAAAAGGACAAAATCCGTTGTCTCCAAAATGAAGCCAAAAAAAGAGGGATTTTATCCAAATGCAGTAGTACATCCCATATTGTGTATTCTATATTGACACTAATCAATGAATATATGGATACAACCCCTCTTGTTTTTGCTTCATTTTGAGAATAACGGACTTTCGACTTATTCAATTGACGATTATTGTCAGAATTTTCAAATTATGATTTTGTGACTTTCACAAAAGTTGCTCTATACATTTAGCTAACATAATATGCAAATGAAATTTTGAAATCGTTGACGCATGCGCAGTAAAAAATTATTTAGTAAACCAACTCATTTTTTATACAATTTTCATTATTTTTTAATTCTGATTACACGGTACTGTGTGCAATGTTGTTTATCATATTTTCTGAAAAAAATAATATTTTATATTAAGAACTCTGAAAATTATAAGGAAAAAACTTGGAAAAAGTTGGGATCATTTTTATAAAAACCTTAATTACTCTGCGAGTATGCATGCTATTTGCATAAAAATGAACAAGGCTTATTACAATAAGGCATTCAATCGCAATCTAGAGTTTGAGCGCTTTTGCTACATTAGTTTTGACAGGGTTATTCAAAAGATATTCATTCTTTTTTAATTTGTTGACAGTCCCTTTTGGAGTTTCGGGAAAAAATCTTCACGGAGATGTATGACTTATACTATTATATTTATACACTAAGAGTTTCGACATGATTCCTCATGTATTTTTCTAGATATTTAGTAAAATGTCTAAAATGGCAAGTGTCCCATAATCAATGACAATATAGTGTATATCACTCCCAATGCTAAATTTGAACGTTGGTTTAATGCTTTACATTTTTCAATAACAAGAATTTTTTCTTCCATGTGCCTATGGAAATACAGGATGGGAAGATACAGAAAATTTTTTTAGAATAACTTCCAAAAAGTATATTTTCCTAAATGCGCTCTAGTGAACAAAAGATTGAGGGCAATAGTGCACAGTCAAGTGTGTAAGAATGCGACATAAAAAACGAAACATAAAAACACATGACATAAAAAAATAATTACTTTTTTATGTTTTTATATTTTACCTACAAAACACCGCATTTTGTAGTTTTTTAGACGTTGCAGATATTATGCATGTGGTTTGTTAAGGGCTACGCGCCCCGCAATACTGTAAAAGAAAAAAAGCAGACGATTTTACGGAGATTGTACTGGTAATCAGGACTCCAGTACAATTCACTGTTTTTAAATGAGAAAAATCCCGTAAATTCCAGGAAAATTTCCGTTATTTTCTGTCATTTTTCCGTTAAAAAAATAGTAAAATGTTTTGTCATCTCCATTTGAAATCTAATAAAACATCTTCTGTTGCAGCTAACATAATAGAACTTAACTTAATATTATGTTAACTTAAAATAGAGCAATGTAATCTTTTGGTGTCGTCATATTTTCCAGGATCTTTTGTCAAAACTTTCAAGTTCTGAAATTTTATAAATAAATCAAAGTTTACATTGCATGAACTGTTAAAAATTTAATGTTTAATATTTTAATAAAAGAAACATATAATAAATATATGATGAAATATATAAGATTGTGTATAAGATATATATAAGATTCTGTATCAAATTATGTATAAAATAATGTTTGAAATATATAAGTTAAAAAATTAAACACTCCTTCATCTCACGTGACTTACAATTTCATTTCATTTTTTTTTATATATTTTCAAAGTAAAATTTGTATGTTTGTTTTCATTTCAAATAAACGAAATGTTGTAAACTGTTCATTATACATATAGACAAAATCGAGTAACAAATGAAAACAGAATTAGACTTTAACGAACCGAAAAACATTTTATTTTTAACATACAAACAATAGGTAATGAAATCTGTTTTCAAATCATTGATGGGAATTGTCTTTAGAGATTACTCAAGAGGAAATATCGTTTTAGTTTGAGATTATATTGAATTTTCGTGCAACGTTTATTAAATTACTATAGTATACTTGTTTGTTTAAATCAATAAAACAGATATTGTACTTCTCGTAATATATTACACAAATTATGTATTTTATAGAAATAAAATATTTTCTTTAAGTTTAATCTACAATATTACTTAAATATCAATAATGAACTATAAAACTGCTCTTCTGACAATTTTACTACTTGAATATATTTTAATGTAAGTACAATTTTTTAAATATCCGTTTCTATTAAAGATAATATTTTCATTTTTTAGATAGAAAACTGTTGTTTTGTAGGTTTTTGAATTATAAAAATAAAATTTTATCAAAAAAATATTTAAAGATTCACCTCATACTGAATTTTCAAATTTCTAACAAGTGCTTTTTATGTTATATTTTTAATATAATTTTAATCCATTGATCCATTAATGATTCAATTTGCCAGTTTTTTTAACTTAAGAATTTTTATTTGATTTTTTGTGTGCGGTTACACAACCTTTAGCTTGTTTTGACTAATGCGAAAATGATACTGTAAATGTTATTTGTAGTAATCGAGGTAATTGGGGTCTGAGGAATATGCCTTCATTCTACAAATTTCTAATTTTCCAGTTCTTATTGTGCTTTCAAATCCATGTTGCACTAGCTTTAGAAATCGGTTTCATAACCTTTTATGGTCATTTATACATCATTTTGATTTAAATAAATTATTTTGTTATTTATATATTCATAGTAGTTGTTGCTATAAATTATCATCCTCAAATGTAAATATAGAAATTATAAAGTAATCTTTTAAAATTAATAATGATGGATAAATCATTCTTTGGAACACATCCTTATATCAAGTGAGACAAGTAATTGAAAATACAACAAAAATTGGAAAAATCAAAAGGTTTCCAAAACAACAGGTCCAAATTACCTTGATTTAAATGGATAATATTTACTATTTCAAATATGTATCAGCCAAAACAACCTAAAATGCAAAACAATTGCAACCACACTCATTAAATCCTGAAAATGAGAATACACACATATATACTTTTTATGTTAATTTAAAATTTTCATGTACATACGTTTTTAGTTTATAGCGATCGGTTCAAGTGTATATAATTTATATATTTTTAAAAATAAACTTTTATTTAATGCATTAAAACCTGTAAAAAAGAAGACTATCTGATAATAAAATATTATATTACTACCTGATAAATGAATATGCATCATTACAATTATAATGTATTATTTATTACAGCATTTTATAATTATAATTAATTATTCTTTTAATTTAAAATAACATGTCAATTATCACGCATTTTTAAATAAAAAAATTAAAAATAATTTTTAAGACTTTACTTATATATTTTTGACTGAAATTTTACTTTTATTAGGCATAATAGTGTAATAAAGCGGAAACACTCAATTATATGAGTTACAAAAATATTTTGTTTTATATCATTAATATTTGCAAATTTAAATTATGTATTTTTAGATATACAAAGAAAAAAGAAAAAAATCATTCATAAACTTTGATACTCATTTTCAAGTATAATATAAAGTAAAATGCAAAATTCTAATGAAGATCATTCTTTTTTCAGATATTCTCACATTATGTTACCATTGAAAATCTTTCATCCAGAAGAATCCCAAAAAAATTCTTTCAAATACAGCGTCAAAATTGTAAATTTTCAGGAAATTATTTCCAGTTGATGATTTTATTCGTCATTATACTAAAAAAATGAAAACGAAAATTCTTTATCACGTATTCTTTTCTTTAAAAAAATGATCACGTAAAAGTTTAGCCTTAATATAGTTGAGAAGATATTTAAATTCCAAAAGTGTAGTTTAAAAAAAATGTGAATAATTCTGAACGTTATTCCGTGCCCGTATTTTAAAATAATATAAGAACGTTCACTACTTTTCATTACATCTTCTTAATTTCATATTATTGTTATTTTTTTAACAAACCCCCAAAAAATATTCTTCAGTAGTATTTAAAAAATTTATTTTGTTGGTCTTAACAACTGAAAGAGTTTCTTGAATAAATATATTGACTATATAAAAGCTTTAGTATAAATTAAAACTTATTAAATTTTCATAATCAATAAACAAAATCGAAATGAAATTTTTGAGAGAATAAGACTAAAAATATTTTCTATTTTTGTGCTGGAAAACAATGGAAATTCGCAATATCTTTTATACAATTCTGAAAGTGTTTACCAATTTAATAGTACTTCTGTTTTTATCCACCCCCACTTCTAAAAATCATTTTTTTAATTGAACTGGCAGATTTTATCTGTCTTCAATCTAATTTGTTACGGTCTTTTCCATTTATAGATATAAGCTGTGAAGTATTATGAGTATATATGATGTATATATATATGAGTATGTATGAGTATTTATAGATATAAGCTGTGTGTATAATAACACATACGCAGAGTCATTGATGGTAAGGTACATTCTACGATACATAAAAAGTTATTAATTATTAATCCCTTTAGTCTAGTTACTAGAAAATTTATATTTTCCCAGGTTCTAATGCAATAATATTCAGATACATTACAGAAATGTTTTATAGTGTTCCAACACCATTAAAGAAAATCGTTATTCTCTCCCAATTATCGTTATTATATACATATTTAAATCTTTCTATGTACAAGATAAATTTTAATAATAAAATAATTAGTTTATTATTAATAGTAAGTTATATTAATTAAGTTTACTTTAACATCAACATTAGAGTACTAATAGCAACTTAATTTTTCATGGAATTTCTTACATGGACTCATAAAGATTTATTTATTTAATTAAAAGCAGGAAATTTTTAGCATTAAAAATAAAGAAAGCAAAAGAAAATATATTTGTTTATCTTAAGGTTTGTATTATGCCGTATCATGGAATTTCTAACATTTTGCTGCAGTTATTGTTTTTCAGTAACGTTTATGTAAGGAATTTGCTGATATGTTAGCTTCTTTTTTTTGTTCCTAGTCATTTAAACACGAATTTCACGCACTTATATAGATTTTTTGTCTTGTTAAATCTGTCAAAAATAAATGCGTAAAATAATATATTTGTTTTACTTCATTACTTGCTTTTGAAAATACCAACTTTTACCACACAAAAATAATAATAAAGGAGGGTTGAAGAAAAAACAACTCATATTTTTGTCAATTCATAATATATCGAATCCGCTTTGTTTTATAACACATCTTCTTAATATTATCTATATTTTTTGTACTGACAAGGTTTTGAGACTACATCTTACAGAAAAATAAATTAAACAAAAATAATTAATGACGAAGACATTATAGTACTAATATGATTGTGATAAAACAAACTCTTGCAGAAAAAGGAAATTAAAAAATCGCCAAAAGTGGTCAGTTAAAATTGTTAAATTGGATTTATCTCTAATCTTGATTTGTTTTTTTCTGGAAATTAGTACTTAACTTCAAAATACACCTATTCAAAAACTACCAGCTGTAGGCCAAGCAAACAAGTTTTTGTAATTATTTATTTATTTATTTGTATTGCGGAACGGGAGTTTTTGCCTTATTTAATGTGATATATTTCTATTTATTTAAAAAAAATTCCTATTTCTTTTAATTTCAATTTTCAATTCAAAACTTCGAAATGGAATAAGACGCCAAACGAGCAACCGTTGTATGAATAATAACCGCTTCCCTAATTTCCCCGTACGTAGTGGGAACGGCCACGGGGTCGGGTGTTTTGGCCAATCATGATTTGCCCGTACCACGTACGGGCATCCACATACCACTCATATTTTATTATTCTTACCATAATAAATTTTTATAATAAAATGCAGTAAATTTTTATAATAGGTTTGTGTTTTTTAAGCCGAGTATTTTTTCTATTTCACTTAGTCAGAAATTTCTCTTGTGAAAAACCGGTGATAAAAAGATAAAAATTATATAAAATTATGTATGAAAAAAATAGGCATTATATGAAATATTTTTTTTTTCTAAAATAATGATCAGTTAAGTGGGTAAGAGTACTCGGTACTCTTTTATTTATTTATTTTTTTTTAATTTAAGATACATTTTTGGCATAACAATGAAAAACTCAACAAAGGAAAATCCTTCCGTACTCCTAGAAAATATATTTTATCTGTGAATTCATCCCGAGCGTCTAAAAAAGAGGATGAGATTCAATGTATTCCTAGCACGCATTCGTATTGGTTCTATTAGTAGTAAAATCGAATTTATTTTTATAATGAAAAAAAAACTATACAGGGTGATTTAAAAAAACGTGGACAAAATGATATGACAAATCAAGCTTACAACAAGGATAAAAAATCACATAGGAACACAATGTCGCAAACTACTTATTGAGTCACAAATAGAGGGTGTTTCATTCTAGCTACACCAGGTTTGAAAGCAATGATTTCAAGGAAAATAAAAATGCAGCCATATGTACCTTAATTTATGTAAAATGTGATAACCTTATGAAAAGATCTGGAAAAACATGTTGCTCAAAAAATCGATGATACCATATAAACAGATTATCACAGTCCAAAATGTAAGGTGCAAGTACATATTGCTGGTGCGCATAATGCAAACTTCTACCACATTTGTTTGGTGTTATCACATTTAAAACAAATGTGAGAATGTCTGTTGAATGTTTTATTATACTATACTTCAGTTTTCTGAAATTTATTACTGTCAACCCAAATTGAGTTTATATGAAATATCCTGTATTTGTGACTGAATAAGTGGTTTGCGGCCCGATAATCCTATGTGATTTTCTATCCTTGTCGGATGCCTGATTTGTCATATCAATTTGTCCACGTTTTTTTAATCACCCTACAAATTAAGATGTCAAATTACGTTTTAAAAGACAAAATGTTTTCGAATTCAAAAGTAAATAACAATTACATTCTTCATTCATTCAAAAATACTAGTAAATTATTATTTGAATTTGGATAAGTTGAATAAAGTTTAATTTACAAAGTTATTTATAAATATATATTCGCATTTAAAATATAGTTTAAGCGAAGATATTTAAAGTATATTCCAATTAAAAAATTAAACGCAAAAACATCGATATTACTAAAAAAAATCTTATCCAATAAAAATAGGAACATCCATATTTACCTCTATCAATCTGCGTAAATATGTTTAAAATTCACATTTTTATGCTACATTAATACTAACATATAAAAACCCCAGCCGCAATCCTATTAAAGTGAAATTTACTAGAAATTATTTTTAAAATTAAAAGTTTTTTTAAGAAATTGATCACGCGATACTTATCGGAAACGAACGTATTTACTTCAAAGTGTTTTACTGATGTACATCTGCAGCCCTGTGCTAGCGTGTTCGCCTTCTAACGCTGCGGTGGGTGGTTCGTTCCCAGCGCTTTTCGCTTTTACTTTTTCCAAACTTTTTTGCATTGACGAATATTTTACCTCTTGGGAAAATATAACGGAGAAAATGTAAACGGATATCCGTCAATTGAAAGAAATATACCCGCAGCACTGCTGCCAGTAAATTTTCCGTGAAAATAAGAAAGTTTTTTTTTTTTAGAGTGTTAAAATCGGAATATTCGCCAATTGTATTAGCCACTGATCACTAAAAATTTAAAGGAGGCACTCATAAATGGAATAAACGATTTCCCCTTATTTATAAAAACAAGCACGAGGAATTTATCTATCTAGGCTCTAAATTCAGTTTCGGGGCCTTAATTAGTTTTATCTGGTGTAAAAAAATATATTTATTCTTTATTCTACCAAATGTGGATTTAATAGATATGAATTTTTGCACGAGAATTCTATAATTAAACCAACATTTCTTCATAGATAATTCGTCTTAAACCCTTGCTATGTTTTAAATCACATGCGTATTTGTTATCATGATAATGCACTTAAGGGGGTAGTAAGGTTTTTTTTTTTTTTTTTTTTTTTTTTTTTTTTTTTTTTTTTTTTTTATTAATGTACAACATCTTAAGATTATTCTGTGAAAATTTGAAAGCAATTGAAGTAAAACTGACGGAGATATACACTTGTAAGTCTCCGCCCTCCGATTTCACACTGAGGAATGTGGCCGCAACAATCAGCTACAAAGTAGCTGCTACTGCTTGACCAGGTTTCAAAGACCTGTCCTGGCATACTGCCAAAATAATGGACCTTTCCGAAGGTACACGTACACGTGTGTACACGTGTGCCGTAATTTTGTGTTGTGATTTTGAGTTTTTTAAGCGCAAAATGCCAAAAAAAAGTTTGTGAAACTTTAAACGTGTTTTTCTAAGACTTCGCTTTTTCAAAGCCGGTGAACTCTGTAGCTCAAAATCTACTGAACCGATCTTTTTAAAATTTTACACACTCTTTCTTTATATAAATTACGAGGTAACGCTGTCGAGTTTATTTATTTTTTTTTATTTTAACTTACTTTAAAAAAACAAAATATCAGATTTTTTTGATGAAAAATCGGTATTTTGATTTCCGAGCCTTGTAAAAAATTGAAAAATCAATAATAATAAAAAAAACTCGACGGCGTTCCCTGAGGAAACTTATTAACTAATTAAATCAATTTGGTTTTTTAATTTCAGTTGATCCAGTCATGAGTTATGCGGTTCACCGCGAATCAACTTTTTTTTGGGACGTCTTCGAAGATTCGCTGTCATTGGCTCATTTTTTAATATTTCTTAATGAAAATTTCACAGAATACTCTTTAAATGACATATAATTATACTATAACTATGCAAATAAATAAATATTAATTGTATCCTTACAAAAAATCATAGAAAATATGCTTTTTTCCCCTCGAATTAACCTTACTACCCCCTTAAAAGAATAACAAAATTGTAAGTTAACAAATTATAACGACTATTTGAAAAATTTTAAATTTGAATTTCGAAGACTAAAATTTTAAAGACTTATTAATAAATTCCATATTTAAAATAATAATAATATTAATAAACATATTTTTTATGATGATCATAACGAGTCATATATTACGTACGCCATGCATCAAACACTAATATTCCTGGACCAATGATTTAAAAAAAACAGTAGTTTATAGATATACAACTTTAACTGTTGGAAATGTGCATTTTCATATGATGCAGTTAATCAGACTGAACGCCTCTTACTGCGTACAACATAGATTAAACATTAAGATTCCTGGACCATCATAAACAAATTTTAAATGAAATTTCAGTTTTAAAATTTTCGGAACTGCAAATTTTTAAACTTCTAACGTTCGCACATTTTAAATTTTTACATCGTTGTGTACAAAAAAATATTCACTTTTAATCGAAATTTGTTTGAAATCTGTCTCACAATTTGTTTTCAAATTATTTTTTTTTAAGTTTTTAATACTTTTTTGTCATCATGGCAACAATCATAGAACGAAAAATAAGTTGCGCAATTCAACCAATAAAAAGATTCAGATATACTTCAGATTTCCCAGTTCTCTACCGACGACAACAATTATTTTCCGAATAGTTAAAAGGTCAAGTGGACATCAAGAACAAAACACCTATAATTCATTGAAACAGGAGCGAAGAAGTAACACGTACCCACAACCAGGATAGAACTAGTGATTTTTTCTCTTTCATCTTGTTGTGTTTTACAGTTACACGAAAGTTACACAAGTTATGTTTTCAAAGAGCTTTGGTTATTTCAGATCCATTTTATAAAGAAAAAAAATGTTAGACAGCTGATTTATTTTAGTTCTGAATGCTTTTTATAACGCTTAATTGCTTTTTCTTTCTATAATTTCAAATATTTAGCTTTTTAATTTCATGTTTTATGTAAGATAACTTTTAGTCTTTAAATTATACAATTTACGAAAGAATGTATTAATAGTAATATTTCAAACATTTTTTTTTTTGGAAGACTTTTAATATTTAATTGCAATATTGTTCATATTTATTTATTTATTTTTCAAAAGAATATTGACAAATATTATTAAACATATACATTAACAAATTATTTGTGTTACCATCTACTATAATCTCAATAGAGGTAATTACTACAGGGTGTTGTTTTTAGAACATGATATTAAAAATTTGTAAACGGATTTTCGACCTCACGGGAGAACATAATTTGATAAATCATTACATTATATTGTATTTAAAAAAATCTAACTTCATTATTGTAATTTTGCCATCTATCTCAATCTCTTTAAGGAAAACAAAATACCATTCATTTTACTCTAAAAGGACTGAGCCTGCCCGTTTTTTTTCAAAAGTTAGTACCACTGCTTCCTACACTAAATTAAGCACATAATAAAATAATTAGCAAGATCTCGAATTCACGAAAATTTTATAGAGCAGATTAAACGAAAGTCAGCCATGAAATTACTGCGGTACAAGCGGAAATGGATGTAGCAATTTTAAATAAAATTAGTCATTGTATTAATTCGGTCACGAGAAAACGATTTATTTTGGTTTCTATTTCGAAAAAATTCGTTTTATAAGGCTAAAACAATCGCATTTAAAAAAATGATATTAATCGGAACCACTTCCCATGATTTTTATTAACACATTCGCTGCCGATCATGCCCCAGCGCGTGATATGGCGCCAACGTTAAGCAGCCATTCACGCGCCAGCGCGTGATGTGGGGTAATGTCCTTTAGCCAGTCACTCGTTTGCGTGGGAAAATCTTTCACTGATTCTTAGTTATAAAAACTAAATCGGCTTCTGGGAAAAAACCCACTTCTACAGTGCGGCAATAACTATCATCACATCTTCACGTAAGCTTCAGCGAACATTCTAAATAAGCATTATTTAAATAATAATGAAAAAACACAACTAAATCTTGACTTAATAAAATCATTTTAAAAGGTTTTTGACTTTTTTTTTTGGTATTTTATTAATCTAGCAAATTCTCGCGAAATCTATTCGTCATTGATTGAAGTTTAAAGGATTTTCCCACAGGCGGAGCGAACGGTTTTGCCTTATGTATAAAAACAATCACGCGACTAATCATGGTTTGTCTAACTTCAATACTCTATTATTGACTATTTGAAAAATAGTTGTTGTACTCGGTAAAGAACTGGCAAATCTGAAGTATATCTGAATCTTTTTATTGGTTGAATTCATTTTATTTTATTCGTTTTCTGATTAGTCTATGTTTAATGTCCGAAAATGGAATACTTCTGTTGCCACAATGAGAAAAAAAGTAATAAAAACTTTAAGAAAATTAATAATTTGAAAAAAAAATTGATAAAGATTTCAATCAAATTTCATTTAAAAGTGCATTGTTTTATCCACTCAACGGTGTGATTTTTTCTTATTAATCCCGTCTGAAATATTTCTCCTAATTTTGAACAGCCTGTAATTTCAAGTATTGTGACTGAAAAAAATGTAAATCCTCATGTGAAAAGCAGTGCTAATATTGTAGGTATATTATATTTTAATTTATTATTGGAAAAAGTACGATTATTACATATGCGAATTACATTGACAAAATTGAAATTTGTAATTTTAGCTGTAATCTGATGTAATCATTATTTAATCGTTTGAGTTTAGGAACAATCGTTAGAATAACATTGTTTGAATATCTGCATAAATCCTATTTAAGAGCAGTGTGTTTAATTTTCAAAATGCGTTGTCGATGAAATTGCATTAAATCATGCAGGTATTTATCTTTAGGTTGAGATTTAATTTCCAAGAATTCATTAATTTATATTTTAAGCGATACGCAAACCATAAAATGGACTTACTTGTTTTAATGGAGGATTATTTGAAACTATGAATTAATGTTAATCATATAAGTTATTTCGAAGAAGAACATGGCTTTTTATGTGCCTACAAAACGTACAACGATTAATGGCAAGCAATACAAAAGGTTTTTGGACATGCGTTTGACATAGTGCATTAAATCTCTTTAAAACGCATTTTTTAATTATGCTTAACTGATTATTAAAAAATGATAAAATAAAATGTGACAGTAAAACTTGTTTCATTGACTCCTGTGTGGAACCCTTGCACGAATCTACTATACTACTACAATTTTGAAACATATAATAATTGTAAGAATTGAAAATTATTAATCTGTTATATATTTAAATTTTAAAAAAGTAATTCCTAAAATATTTTCGCCCCACCAGTGGCCGAGAGGTTCTGACCTCTCAACAGGTAGACCACAAGTGCAGGGTTCGAACCCAATCGCGGCCGTCGGCCTAACTGTTCGCAGTTTTCCGTGGTTTTCTTCGAACCTTGGATTTCATTACGTAAATACGGGTTAGATTCCCTTAAAAAGACCCCCACGGAAGGCATCTTACCCCTTTCGGACCTATATCCCACATGTAGTTAATCGGCCGACATAAAATAAATCAAATCAAAACCTAAGACGTTTTCGATATCCATGTGATAAAAAATAATGCATTTTTTATTACAATAATAGAATTAAAGATATATAAGGAGAAAAGTGACCTTTTCTTAGATGATTTTATTATAAATTTCCGTTAAGTCTAGGTTTACATCTGAAAAATAAACTGATTCGTAACTTAAGGTGTATTTTTTGTACTTGCGTTTTACTCGTGGTCGATCACTTAAAACCTAGCTTTCAATTTATTATCAATTGTTTTCACCACTAACAGTGAACAGTTTCAGTTTAACACTAAATTAAACATACACCGTTATTAAAACTGGTAATCAATATTTCAAAAAAAGGGTTAATCAAGTAAAAAAAAAAATATTTTCATTACATAATAAAACGCTATAAATTTTAATAAATAAATAAAATATATTAAATAAACTATAATAATTATAAAATAAAATGTTATACATTGCATTAAATAAATAAAATACAGTAAATAAATATACGGTTGTCAAAGAATGCATGTCAGTATACTTATTTATACTGGGCCCCATCGTAGCCCCATTATCTAGGGGAATATTATTACCAAGGATGTTTTCTTTTACCTCCGCTAGATGTAAAATAAACACTAGTGTGAATTAATTTTTTTTTTTTATAGAATGGAGTTAGTACCATAAAAGCTATATTTCGACAAAGTCGCAGTGAAAGTTTGATCAGTTTCCATACTAGTCTGCGAAGGTGAGCATTCCTTGGTCAAAAAACTTGACGCCTGAATATTGAGAGAAAGGCGTCTTGGGGAATTTTATTGAAATAAAAAATGAAATTGTGTACACTCGTGCAAACCTACACTGTTAAAAATTTGAACCTTTTGCTGCATCGTCACTCCACCATTGTTATAGAATATCTCTATACTGATCAACTATTGATACTTTAGTTTATTGGACGATTTCGTTATAAACAGGCTTATTACGGGCTCAGGCGGGGAAGCTAGTATTGAAAAACATGTTTTGAAAAAAAAAAAAAAAATAAAGAAAATGTAAAATGCGAGAATACATTTACAACGTGTTTATGAAATGCGATGTAAAAACATTTATTTAAAAAATAAAGGATAATAATTTAGAAATATGTGATAGCATACTGATTATTATAACCTATCTGGTTATTCGAATTAATAAATTGTAAGTTGGAATGTTTTCCGCTCATTTAATTTATTAAAACAGAGAATTTCTTAAAAATTGTTTTTAGTAAGACTTTACACCTAAAATGTAAATACTATACCAAATTCGAATTCTTTATGTGTATTCTAGAAGTTATAATTTTAAAGCATTCGTTTGGTTTTAAATATTTTTAAAAGTTTTATAACTCAAACAAATCCAAATAAATTTTAATTTACAACATTTTTATAAAAAATTACGCAATAAACCACTTTATTTATTTATTTTTCTTTACATATCTTTATTAAAGAGCATTTTAATATTGGAAGTTAACAACCACGAAATGCGCAATGCCTTTAGAATAAACAATATAACAGAAATTTCGATTTAAAATCAATTTTGGATTTCCACAAAATTTGAAGTTTATATCTATTCTGCTTGTTTATAATTTTGATTTGTTTATAAATTCAGAACAATGCAAAATTTTTAATTTCTAATTCAAGCATTACACATTTATTTGTTTGCATATACTTTTTCTGCTATAATCATTGTAAATTGTAATTTACAAATTTAACCTTTTGCACTTTATTTTGCTTTCTTATTATTAACATTTCACAATATTAACATTTGTGTTTACATCAGCTAGGCTTTATATTTTATGTTTTATATGCTAGATTACGATTTATACGTTAAAAATATTAATAATCTAGATAATATTAGCCATTAACATTTTATAAATAAAAACACAAAAATCGGAATTTTGGATTTTTTTCTTTTGATTTTTTTTAAGGTCTCTAACTTTAACAAATCCAAATGTATCGTAATTTACTATATTAATCTTTTACATTTGCTTTTACGATGTCTTTATTAACATTTTATAATATAACCATTTATGCTTACATTAGATATGATTTATATGTTGTCATTTATATGTCATCAGAAAAGTGAATAACACAGATGTCATTACCATCTATGTTAACATTTAATTCTTTGTAACATTTTACAAAATTGAAATATTAAAAGTAGCCACCAAATCATATTTTTAATATTAAGAAAAAAAATCATTTTTTTGTTTTTTCCCTACCCTTTTGAGGACATAATCTCAGAGATGTATACAGTTGCAAACAAAGTCTATTAGCAATGTTTTCCAGAATACATTTTTGAATTCCTTTAATGGGTCAAAAGTAATAATTATTTTACTCTGACACTCACCTAATGAAAATTCCGTTTATTTTAAAAACTGGTCTGCTCTGGCATTTACTTCTTAAAATAAAAGTCATATTAAACTCCTGGTTTCTACACGTTACAGTTCCAAATAAATCGTAAGTTTGAATTTTTTCGAATGTTTTCCGTTCATTTCATTTTTTAAACGTAGAATTTCTTTAAAAACTTTTCATGGCAAGAATTTACACCTAAAATCTAACCACCATGTCAAATTTAAATTGTCTATTCCCTTCTGTAATCCAGAAATCTTAATTTGAGAGCATTTATTTTATCTTCCAGGCTTTTAAAAATTTTAACTCTAGCAAGTACAACAAAAAAAAAAAAAAATTCAATTTACAGCATTTTTTGAAAGTTTTCACACAATGAACGACTCTAATATTTGTAGTTTTTAGGGGTCGCAGAGTCCTTAAAATTTTCGCACTTTTCTACCAGTATTTTAAATCAAAAATTTTTGTGTCAGATTCGTTTTAAATGTAGAATAAAGTTCTACAAGATATATTTTCGTTTTAAAATTGTGGTAGAAAAGTGTGAAAATTTTAGGGAAGCTTCGACCCCTGGGTTTTAGATATGTTACAGGCCAAACCCGATTTTAGGCCAAACTAGTTTACCCTAACGACCATCGGATAAACTAGTTTTTCCTAGGCCAAACCGGTCTATCCTAACTCAGATCGGATAAACTAGATTTTCCTAGGCCAAACCGGTTTATCCTAACGCCCATCGGATAAACTGGTTTTTCCTAGGCCAAACTAGTCTATTCTAAGGCCCTTAGGATAAACTAGATTTTCCTAAGCCAAACTAGTTTGGCGTAACTCTTGTAGGATAAACTACTTTAGCCTGCTGTTTATTGGTCTGAACTAGTTTAACCTTGGCTAATTCATTTTGGCGAGATTTTATTGAATTCAATGACCGCCTCAGCGCCAACATTCTAGTTTGTCCTAGGCTGATCTAGTTTATCCTAGCCCAATGTAATTTTACGTGTTTTTAGTTCACAGGCGTAAATCCTGAGAAATAATGGGCTCGCAGGTTCTGTATGTATGTACGCGTGTATGTACGTATTTACGTAACGCGATAACTATTGGTAGAATATTCGATTTGCTTCAAATTTTGAATGTAGGTTCATTCTGATAAGGTACTTTTATGATTAGTTTTGGGAATTCATTGGATAAGAATAAGGGAGACGAACAGGAGGCTAATCCCGTACCCTTAATTTAGAGAAATGGATTTTCATGCAGAATTATCAGTTTTCATTTAAAATGTTAAATGTAGGATCATTCAGACAAGGCACCTCCGTGATTAGTTTTAGATGTTTATTGTTTAAGTGTAAAAAAGGGGAATGTAAGTAACCTCCCATACTTAGATAAATGGTTTTTGACACAGAATTTATGGATTTGCTTCAAATTTTGGATATAGGTTGTTTTTGGTAAGGCGATTCCCTGAATAGTTTTGTGGATTTAATGGTTATTTATGAAGGGAAAAATGAAGGATTACCCTCTTATCTAGGAAAAATTAATTATCCTATGGGCATTTAAATAAACAAGTTTGGCATAGGAAAAACTAGTTTATCCAGTTGGCGGTAGGATAAAATAGTTTGGCCTAGGCTAACCTAATTTGGCTCAAAATCGGGTTTCGCCGGTAAAAACATATCTTTCACTAGAATAAATGTGTGTCAAGAGTTATTGCTTATAACATCAGTACAGAAATTTAACATGTAAACGGTAGAGACATGATGCATTGGACATGGTGTTTCCATATTTTTTAGTTTTATTTTTTCTGCAGACTCGTGCCGGGCTAAGATCAGACTTGCATTTATTATTATTATTATTATTATTATTATTATTATTATTATTATTGCATATTCAAGCCGGATCGGAGCTGAACATAATTTGGAATTGAACAGCGTTTTCCATTTTTTAGAAATTAATTACCTATCGACATATGAGCTATTCTTGTCATGGCGTCAATTTTTTCTTTTCCGTGAAGTCGTAACCGGCAATTCGATTCAAAACGTAGCTTTAATAGTAGTTTCTCAAAGATACATCGCTTTTATGAAAAAATGGTTAACGCCATTCGATTACATATTTTCTGACTGAGAATGCCTGTTAATCTTATGCATTTACGATAAGAAATTAGTTCATAAATGTGTTACGTTGTAGCTCTTTTGGATTTGAGAAAAACCTTAAGGAATGACAGAGAAATATATTTACAAATCTACTTTTTACTTAACAGATTCAAATGTTTGATTATTATAACTCTCCTTTTTTTCTTCGCCTCCCATCCGCTCTTCTCCCCTTATTCTTATCCAATGAATTCCCTAAACTAATCAGAAAAGTACGTTAACAGAATGAACCTACATCCAAAATTTGAAGCACATCGCATATTTCTATGATTTATTATCAATTTTTCGCGTTATGTTCATACGTACGTACATAAATACGTACATACATACAGAAGCTGCGAGCTTATTATTTCTCAGGCTTTGACGCCTGTAAGCTAAAAACACGTAAATTTACATTGGCCTAGAATAGACTACATCAGCCTAGGACAAACTAGAATGTTGGCGGTGAGACGGTTATTGAATTCAATAAAATCACGCCAAATTGAATTGGCTTAGTACAAGCTAGATCGGCCTAAGATAAGCTACTTCAGACCAATGAATAGCAGGCTAAACTAGTTTATCCTATAAGATTTAGGCCAAACTAGTTTGGCCCAGGAAAATCTAGTTTGTCCTATGGGCCTTAGGATTGACTAGTTTGGCCTAGGAAAAACTAGTTTATCCGATGGGCGTTAGGATAAACCGGTTTGGCCTAGGAGAAACTAGTTTATCCGATGGGTGTTAGGATAGACCGGATTGGTCTAGGAAAAACTAGTTTATCCGATGGGCGGTAGGATAAACTAGTTTGGCCTGTAACAGATATAATTCTTCAGAAGCATTTTCATCAATTTAACTTAATAGAAAATAAGAATGTATGGCTAAAATTCTTCATTACATTATAAAATACAAATCATATTTTAAGTTAAAAAATAATATGGAAAAAAATACATTTTATTTCTTCGCGCATGTATCTTTTTCATATATAAATTGAAATAAACATTATTAATAAATTTAATTTCAAAGACACTTTTTACAATATGAATGCTTAAAATTTTTTCATAACATTGTACAACAAAAAATGTTATAATGTAATTATTGAGTAAAACTTCGAGGTAATGGATTATCATTAATTTAGCTTCATTAAAAACTTTAAACTAATCCTATAAATTAATTTAATGAAGTAATCTTCATTGAATTGATCCGAGAAAATTGAATGATCCCAGTTCGCTTTCTTAGTAAATAATTAAGTTATTATGGGGAACATGCAGGTACTTTGAAAGCTTGAAAGCATTCTCTTTTAAGGAGATTAGTTTCCTATTTAACAATTAGTTGTAAAAGAAGAGGGTTTTGATTTCATGAGTCTCTAGTTGCTTTATAATTGTTTAATTAAATTAACTGTTTCATTATTCTTCATTACATGAAAAATACAAGAATTCGTTACTTGCAAATGGGGAGTTGGTGTCAGTAGTCATAGAAACGAAAATTCCCCTGATTTTCAGTAAATTTCTGAATTTTTAAGACAGTTTTATTTATTGACGAGAGAATTTTGTGAATGTGTCAGTAAATAGCGAATATAGCTTTAAGAATTTCATATTCAGGGCTTCAAAATACATAAAAAGGAATTAAAATAAAAACCACACCCATCACATGTATTTTACACTATCAGGTTTTCCATATTTCATTACTCTTTGACTTTAAAATTCACGATTTACAAAATTACTGACACGATGTTAAAAAAAAGAACGTCATTAACGAATTCAGTTCACAAAATAAATAAGAAATAATTAGCAAAAAAAAAAAAAAAAGTAAGAAAAATTATGTTTTCAGCATAGATTATGAACACACTTTCCAACGCTTCCTGAAATCTTTAACAAAGTTTTGTTATTTATAGAAATAGGATTCTACTATCCATAGCCAAATATTTATTAAAATACTTTTAAACAGCCCTGTATTTGATCCGTCGGTTGATACATATATATATATATATATCAACCGACCCCCATTTGTTTCCCATTATATTATATATATATATATACAATATAATGGGAAAATTTAGTTTAGCAAGAAAATGCCTAACTGGCTGAAATTTCTCTACTTCATTTTATTCTAATAGATGGAAAATACTTCAATACTTTTGTTCAGCCCTGTAATTTATCCTGTATCTTTACTACACAACAGTATTTTACTAAAATTTAGTTCAAACAAACACATTCTTAAAGCTACTTACATCACATTTTCAGAAATTATCACATATGGGTGATCAAGTAGCTAATACTTTGCGTGACCCTGTATATCATTTTATCTATATTCTACAAACATTTCTTAATAAACTGAATCAGTTCAACGTAAAAGTGCATAACGACCATCTTTAATTTAATTACTCTCATATTCAGTAACTTTTATGATCTCTTTTGTGTAACCCTGTGCATCCACTGTAACATTTATATACACCATATGATTTGCAGACACTTTGTAAAACTTAAAAGCGCATATCATAATTGAGAATGCATTTCAACCTCCATCAGCTATCATCGATAATACACAGTATTTCGGATAAAACCATAAGGTTTGAATTATATTGTGTGTCCCTGTAAAAGCTATGCACTTCATATTATGCGTTAAATATTAAGTCTCAGCGGCGTATATCAATTTTATGATACTTGAAACCGTTTAACATTATTAAAATTTGTCGCAAACAATTCCCTTCTTTATTATTGTGTAATGGAATTCTTTTGAGTGGTCCTGTAAATGAATAATAACTACTGTTTTGACAGCATATTTTACAGAATACGTATTTTAGTACACTTTGCGAATCCATGTAAACTGGAATAAGTTTAACAGGGTGTAAAACCTTTAAAATTCATTCGAAACGATTTTTTCCCATCGGCCGTAATGTATCGGAAAACTTTTGACTATCCCTGTAAATAAACTAATTATAGTAGAAACTTCATTTTCAATAGGGTTCGTGCTAGGGTAAACATCAATAACATATACAAATTTCAGATCAATCCGAATATATTTACGAGAGTTAGAGCGCGGACAGTCGGCCATACGGCCAAACAAACCGAATGCATGAACACATTTCAACTTTGTTGGAAAGTGTTAATAAAAAGGTGACTTATTCCAAATTTTGCAAGCTAGTGCAGTGCATTATATTTTTGAAAAACAGTTATAAGTAGAGAAAATGTGTATGAAAAAAATGATGATGTATGAGTACAAACTGATGCAATAAAATAAAATAAATGATTTGCAGTTAATATATATTTTCCCCACTTAAGTTCAATGGGCTAACTACTTCAAACTTTAACACTAATAATTAATGATGCCCTCAATTCAAAACTATGTGACGTATTTGTATAAATAAACATCAATTAGTAATTAAAATATTCCCGATGATGGTTTAGAGAAGTACAAACCCAAAGTACTTAGAAAGTTTAAATAACATGTGTATGAGTTTTAACTTATAACATATTTTTTTTTATTATTTTAGTCACCTTTTAAGTAAAAGAATGAATTTTTTAAAGTTCAAATTGTATGCTATTAATAAAAATAAATGTTTTTACTTCATTTGAAACCTTTCTGGTTCCATAAGGCGAAAGGTTTGTACATGAATGTAATATAATTTTTTTAAAGATTATAAACCAGATGTGAAGGAATTTCTTAATTACACCATTGAACTCTGCAATCGATTAATAGATTTTTCGATATCATTATGAACCAAGAAATCTCGTTTGTGATAATATTTCCTTATTAGTTATACTTTTTTATTTAAATATTCTAGTTTAATTTAAAAAGAACGTATTAAACAATTAACCATTATTTTCAGTAATAAATTACTTTATACTAGAAATAATTTCTTGAGTAAAGTATAAATTTGGTCAAACATGAAATAAAATGAACATAACTAATATGGAATATTTGAAAAAAAAGGAAGAGGAAATCATATAGAGATTACATAATTTTCCAAAATTGCAAACATTTTCTTTATTAAACTAGATGAAAAAAAAACCCTCTAAATTGGGAATATAAAAAATACTATAAAATGGTCCAGCTTACTTAAAGATTTTGTCTGAAATAATTTTACCTGTTCCGGCATGTAACACACTAAATAGTAAAATGAATTTTAAAAAGAATCTTTAAAATTTAAAATTCAATTAAAAATAGCCTTACATCTCACATTATTTTACTATAAAGAGAAGTCACCCTCTTTTAAACACACACGCACACACATGTATATATATATATATAGATAGATAGATAGATAAATAGATAGATAGATAGATAGAGAGATAGAGAGATAGATAGATAGAGAGAGAGAGAGATAGATAGATAGATAGATAGATAAATCACAGAATTTTAAAGCGTCAAATAATTAAGTTCTGCAAAGCCGTCTGAGAGTTAAACACTTACAACTGGAAAACCCAAAAACAGAAGGAGGCAGAAGCTGCAACAGGTAGACTAACAGAAAAAGTAAGAAAAAGGCCCAACGTAATAAAATTCCGGAGGCATGCTGCATGGCTAACGACATGCTAGCTGGCTTTTAATAGTATTACACAAGTAACGTCGCTAATTACCTACAAAGACCAGAAAAAAGCTATGAAAGACAAAATATAGTATTGTACCAGTTGATTTTCAATTAGCAAACTACTAATTAAATCGACATTTGTATCGAAATCCTGTATATACCACGTTCCCGTACAGTTGCAAAAATTTTTGCAAAAAGCGGTTTATTCCCGGGTTTATTTCCAATAGACCAGGTTTATTCCCAGGTTTATTCCGAAAAAACCGAATTATTCCAAAAAAATCCCGGGTTTTTTCCAGGTTTATTCCTAAAAACCCGGTTTATTCCCGGGTTTAAAACGGGTTTTTTCTAACCTTTGCAACGCTACGTTCCCGTAATTGCTATTTTTTACAAAGTTCAAAGTCAACTACATTAAAAGATTCATGGTATAATCATGTTCGATATTAGTATTATCGAATTTAACTATGTCCTTGAGAATATTTTCAAAGCTGGAATTTAATATCCCTATACGATTTAAACCATTGATATATATATTTTTAAAGATAGAAAAATGCACATTTGAACTGAAATAAAAAATTTTAATTGTATATATATATATTTATCACTTCCAATACTAAATTTGCACGTTGGTTTAATGCTTTACATTTTTCAATGACAAGAATTTTTTCTTCCATGTGCGTATGGAAATACAGAATGCGGAGATACAGAAAATATTTTTAGAATAACTTCCAAAAAGTATATTTTCCTAAATGCGCTTTAGTGAAAAAAAGATTGAGGGCAATAGTACACAGTCAAGTGTGTAAGAATGCGACATAAAAAACGAAACATATAACATAAAAACACATGACATAAAAAAAGAATTACTTTTTTATGATTTTATATTTTACCTACAAAACACCGCATTCTGTAGTTTTTTTTGACATTGCAGATATTAGGCATGTGGTTTGTTAAGGGCTACGCGCCCCGCAATACCGTAAAAGAAAAAAAAAAGCAGACGATTTTACGGAGATTGTACTGGTAATCAGGACTCCAGTACAATTCACTGTTTTTAAATGAGAAAAATCTCCCGTAAATTCCAGAAAAAATTCCGTTATTTTCTTTAATTTTTCCGTTAAAAAAAATAGTAAATTGTTTCGTCATTTCCATTTAAAATCTAATAAAACATCTTCTATTGCAGCTAACTTAATAGAAGTTAACTTAATATTATGTTAACTTAATAAAGCAATTTAATCTTTTGGTTTCATCATATTTTCCAGGATCTTTTGTCAAAACTTTCAAGTTCTGAAATTTTATAAATAAATCATAGTTTACATTGCATGAAATGCTAAAATTGTAATGTTTATTATTTTAATAAATGAAATATATAATAAATATATGATGAAATATATAAGATTGTGTATAAGATATATATAAGATTACGTATCAGATTATGTATAAAATAATGTTTGAAATACATAAGTTAAAAAATTAAATATTCCTTCATCTCGCAAACTTACAATATCATTTGAATTTTTTAAATATATTTTCAAAGTAAAGTTTGTATGTTTGTTTTCATTTCAAATAAATGAAATGTAGTAAAAAGTGCATTAGACATATTGACAAAATGGAATAACAAATGAAAGCAGAATTAGACTTTAACGAATCGGAAAACATTTTATTTCAAACATACAAACGATAGATAATCAAATCTGTTTTCAAATCATTGATGGGAATTGTCTTTAGAGATTACTCAAGAGGAAATATGGTTTTAGTTTGAGATTATATTGAATTTTCGTGCAACGCTTATTAAATGAGTGTAGTATACTTGTTTTGTTTAAATAAAAGAAACAAATATTGTTCTTCTGGTAATATATTACACATATTATGTATTTTAATGAAATAAAATATTTTCTTTAATGTTTAATTTACAGTATTACTTAAATATCAATAATGAACTATAAAACTGCTCTTCTGACAATTTTAGTACTTGAATATATTTTAATTTAAATACAATTTTTTTAAATATCCGTTTCTATTAAAGAGAATTTTTCATTTTTTAGATAGAAAACTCTTTTTTTTGGGCTTTTGATTTATAAAAGTAAAATTTTATCAAAGTAAAAAATATTTAAAAATTCACCTCATACTGAATTTTTAAATTTCTAACAAGTGCTTTTTATGGTATATTGGTAATATAATTTTAGTCCATTGATCCATTAATGATTCAATTCGCAAATTTTTTTTTTAACGTAAGAATTTTTATTTGATTTTTTTGTGTGCGGTTATACAATCTTTAGCTTGTTTTGACTAATGCGAAAATGATACTATAAATGTCATTTGTAGTAACCGAGTATTTGTAGTAATTGGGCCTGATGAATCTGCCTTTATTCTACAAATTTCCAATTTTCCAATTCTTTTTGTGTTTTCAAATCCATGTTGCACTAGCTTTAGGGATCGGTTTCATAAACTTTTATGGTCATTCAAACATCATTTTAATTTAAATAAATTATTTTGTAATTTATACATTCATAGTAGTTATTGCTATAAATTATCATCCTCAAATGTAAATATACAAATTATAAAGTAATCTTTTAAAATTAATAATCATGGATAAGCCATTCTTTGGAAAACATCCTTATATCAAGTGCGACAAGTAATTGAAAATACAACAAAAATTGGAAAAATCAAAAAGTTTCCAAAACAACAGGTCCAAATTACCTTGATTTAAATGGATAATATTTACTATTTCAACTATGCATCAGCCAAAACAACCTAAAACGAAAAACAATTGCAACCACACTCATTAAATCCTGAAAATGAGAATACATACATATATACTTTTTGTGTTAATTTAAAATTTTCATATACATACGTTTTTAGTTTACAGCGAACAGTTAAGGTATATATAATTTATATAATTTAAAAAATAAACTTTTATTTAATTCATTAAAACCTGTAAAAACGAAGACTATCTGATAATAATATATTATGTTACTACCTGATAAAAAGAATACGCATCATTATAATTTATTATTTATTACAGCATTTTTATAATTATAATTAATTATTCTTTTAATATGAAAAAATCTATGAATTATCACGACTTTTAGATTAAAAAATTAAAAATAATTTTAAAGACTTAATTATATATTTTCAGATACACAACGAAAAAAGAAAAAAAATCATTCATAATCTTTGATACTCAATTTCAAGTATAATATAAAGTAAAATGCAAAATTCTAATGAAGATCATTCTTTCTTCAGATTTTCTCACGTTATGTTACCATTGAAAAACCTTCATCCAGAAGAATCTCCAAAATTTTCATTCAAGTACAGCGTCAGAATTTTAAATTTTCAGGAAATTATTTCCAGTTGATGATTTTATTCGTCATTATACTAAAAAATGAAAACGAAAATTCTTTATCACATATTCTTTTCTTTAAAAAAAATGATCACGTAAAAGTTTAGCTAAATGTAGTTGAGAAGATATTTGAATTCCAAAAGTGTAACTAAAAAAAATGTGAATAATTCTGAACGTTATTCCGTGCCCGTATTTTAAAATAATATAAGAACGTTCACTACTTTTCATTACATCTTCTTTATATCATATTATTTTTTTTTAACAAACCTCCCAAAAATATTCTTCAGTAGTATTTAAAAAAAATTATTTTGTTTGTCTTAACAACTGAAAGAGTTTCTTGAATAAATATATTGACTATATAAAAGCATTAGTATAAATCAAAACTTATTAAATTTTCATAAGAATAAACAAAATCGAAATGAATTTTTTGAGAGATTAAGACCAGAAATATTTTCTATTTTTGTGCTGGAAAACAATGGAAATTCGCAATATTGTTTACATAATTCTGAAAGTGTTTACCAATTTAATAGTACTTCTGTTTTTATCCACCCCGACTTCTAAAGAACATTTTTTAAATTTTACTGTCAGATTTTATCTGTCTTCAATTTAATTTGTTACGGTCTTTTCCATTTATAGATATGAGCTGTGAAGTTTCGTATAATAACACATACGCAGAGTCATTGATGGTAAGGTACAATCTACGATACATAAAAAGTTATTAATTATTAATCTCTTTAGCCTAGTTACTAGAAAATTTATATTTTCCCAGGTTCTAATGCAATAATATTCAGATATATTAGAGAAATGTTTCATAGCGTTCCAACAACATTAATGTATCCGAACACGTTCGGAGCACTTTTTTAGAAAAAACATGATATATAAACATTGTAACTATTTTTTACAATCCATTTCAGTTCAAATTAATAATCGGCTGTCCAAATTATACATAAGTCCTCAATTTTGTTTAATGGTGAAAATGGGAAGAATTTTTAACAAATTTTGAGGAATCTTTTTTTGTTTTAATCAAAAAATATTAAACTTATTCAGAAAAATTTACTACCAAAATAATCTACACACGTTTAAGCAGGGAATGACCGAAAAGCTTAAAGATATATCAATAAACAAATATTTTAGAACTGATCGAGTAAATTATTAAGAAATTTCGTATGTTTTTCAATATAACAATTCAGAAAAAGAACCAAATTTCAAAAATAATTATAATATCATCATTCTTTTAGGTCACGCCCTAACTAACAACATATAGATAAAGTTTACAAAGTTTCATAAAAATATATTTATGCAATTTTAAGTTATCATCTTTAAAATGAACAAATTACACGTAAAAATCACTTTTGAGAAAAATGCATTTGAAGTTTAAAATATTACATTTTTATGAAAACCAGGAACATACATACTTAAAATTCACCACATTTGTAAGTTAAACCCTCCTTTTGTTCAGCCTTAGATAATTTTCCTTTTTTAGCTAACCTATTTTTTTCTGCCTATTTTTATGTTTGGCAAGGAATGACGCTTTGATTCCGTTACACGTTCATCATCAAGTCTAGCAAAACCTTTCAAAGCATGAGCACCAGGATGTACTCCAATACTTTTAATAATATCCAATAATCCTTCAAATCTTTTGTTAAACTGAATAACAGCCATTAATGATCCCAACCGAAGTGTTTTTGCAGCTCAACAAATACATCTTTCGGTACAAATTTGCAGATGACACCATTGAAACTATCATTTGCATTTTCTGTTTTTCCATGCAAACATTTTATCAAGAGTTTTTGATCGCAGAGATTCATATATATTGGTTTGAAAATGTTCATGACATTTTTTGAAGTCCTTTTGAATTATCATTATAAATTCTCCCATTCGAAGCAGCTCATTGAAATTTGTACCAGCTTTCTTTTCCGACAGGACACTGTCCATGCATTGGTGCTTTTGCACTTGAGCAGCAATGGAAAAATGCAACAAATATTGCAGTTTGCATACCCTGCAAATCATTTAGATTACTGAGGATTGAAATGCTAAAATAGTTTTGTAATTTATCGGTAAAGGTATCGGTCAATTTTTCTCGCCTCTAAGACTTTTTAAATGTTGCCACTTAATGTCCGGAAGTTTAATTATTTTAAATATTTTATTAAATGCTTACAAATAATTATGTTTAAAACAGCACGTTGTTTATTTCCTTTTATAACAGGTGTTTGACTCTTTAAACACCCACTCCGTGTGGTTTAAAAGCCCACTTCCGGTTTATCGACCTTCACAAAATCTTTAATAACTCCCATTCTCATTAGCGTTGAGGCAAAAACAAACCTGTTTTGGAAAGCCAAATAAATGTTCTATATAATAAAATAATAATAAAAAATTATGAATTTTGGCCCAAAATGCCGATTGCAACGTGTTCGGATACCTTAAAGAAAATCGTTATTCTATCGCAATTATCGTTATTATACATATATTTTAAATCTTTCTATGTACAAGATAAATTTTAATAATAAAATAATAATTTTATTATTAATAGTAAGATATATTAAGATTACTTTAACATGAGCATTAGAGTAAATAGCAACTTAATTTTTCATGAAATTTCTTACATGAACTCAAGCAAGATTTTTTTTTTGTATTTAATTAAAAGAAGGAAATTTGTAGCATTGAAAATAAGTAAAGCAAAATAAAATACATTTGTTTATCTTATTATCTGTATTATGTCGTATCATGGAACTTCTAACATTTTGCTGCGGTTATTCTTTTTCGGTAACATTTCTGTAAGGGAATTTGCTGACATGTTAGCTTCTTTTCTTACGAGTCATTTAAACACAAATTTCACGCACTTATATAGATTTATTGTCTTGTTAAATCTTTCAAAAATAAATGCGTAAAATAGTATATTTTTTTACTTACTTCGTATATTTTTTTTTTACTTTGCTTTCAATTTTCCAAATATCTACTTTCAATGAGAATATTTCGATGCGTTTTAAAGCATAAAAAATAATTACTAACTAAATATTATTTGTGCAAAGGCAAAAATATAAATGTAAATCATACATTAATTATTTTAATCATAAATTTGAGATTTCACATTGAATATTTATTC